>VDFB02323793.1:72314-101815 GCA_007258455.2 Sequoia sempervirens | reverse complement strand
AAATTCAAGAAGATGAACCCTCCCAAGTGATTCAGATACGGATCTAGAATAACCCCTAAGATTTTCTTGTATCATACCAACTAGAACTACTTATGTAAAAGAATTGAGGCAAATATATTTTGGAGATAAGTCACCCTTCAAGGGTCACAAGGTAGTATTTTTCCTCTACGTAGAGATAGGATCATTCAAACTACTAAGAAAATATGAATTTAATATTTTCATCACATATATATTAATTAATTAACTATGATAACTACTTAATATAGAAATTATGACCCTTATACATTCCTACATTCAATAATTTGAGAGGACAATTATTCCAAATTTGGTAATCTTTAAGACCTAAGACTCTTAGGGGAATTTTTCAATCCAATATGTCCTAAAAGGATTGGAATTCTTAGGTACTGAAAAGATACATCCAATAGTAATAGCCCACCCACTTGAACATGATGGCACTATCAATCAATTTCATCAGGTGTATAATGAAGAATATCACCCCTAGAGCACTATCACTAAACAATAATCAAGCATATTTGTAACATTGTGTTCATTTCCATTATAGGAAAATGGAATTGATTGAATAAAAAGAAAGATAAAAATGTATATTCAAACCAAACATCCACTTGTAGATTCAAATGAGACATTGTTACATGCCACAATTTTAAAGAACATTCATGCCAAATTTTGGTACTTTTTGGGTCTTATGGCTCCTAAGAGACTTTGTTAGTCCAACATATCTTGGAAGGATTAGGATGCTTGGGAACTAAAAACATACCCCCACTAGTAGTAATAGACCCACTTGGATGTGTTGGCATTGTTAGTTTGATGCAACAAGGTGTAGAATATAAAATATTACTCTTAGCACCCTTTTAGTAAATAAATTTAAATAATTTTACAACATTGTGTTCATTCCCTATTGCAAGGAAAAAAATTGGTAGAAAATATGATAGGTATTTATGCTTGGACTTAATCTATACCTATAAGTTTAGGTGAGACATTCATATGTGTCATAATTCAAGAGAAAAATCATGTCAAATTTTGGCAGTGTTTTGGTTTGAGAGCTATTAAGATACTTTGTCACTCTTATGTATGTTAGAATTGTGAAAATACACAAGCCACAAGTTCAAACAACAAACAAAGACACCTTCTACACAAGAGAGCTACAAATAATAATATGGAATATCCTCAATAAGAAAAATCTATAGAGTTCAAGAGTTCAAAGGTATAATATAATAAGGGTTGAGTGCTATATAGGAGCAACCCTAAATGATAAAGGGGTTAGATCATGATAACTATAAACATCTCATGCAATGAGACAAAATGATCTAATAATAGCTCTCTAGTTAACATAGAAAAGCACTCCTAAGTTTAGCTTAAGTGCATGAGAATAAATTAGGCTAGAATAATCAATTAAAGATTAATTAATTATTAGCTAATGCATGATTACTCTAACACTTGTCCTTAAAATGGATAATCTTTTTGGGATGCTAATGAAGAACGCTCATGCTTAATAGAGTCTCATTACATAGATCACCAATGTTAAATGCCAACTTCAAACCCTTCAAGCCAAGTAGGATTATTGTGGTAGCAATATTCTAGTGATGGCCAACCTTAACTCTTCCCTTTGTAACAAAGGGATAATCAATTGTACCAATCACCACTACATCAGGAACATTCAAGCTATTGTTAACAAGCTCACTAGCTTTAAAGCTATTTCTACTAAGTGACCTATTTTAGAAGACTGCAAATGATAGACATGTTATAACTCCTTGAAAAATTGTGTTTTCTTTTTTTTAATGTATGTGGTCAATATGTTGTTGCTTATTGTTAGAATTATGAATAAACACGATATGTAAGATCAAACAACAAACAAAAACACCTTCCATGCAAAGAAAGTTGCAAACAATAATTTGTTATATCATCAACAATAAAAACTTATAGAATAAAAACCTCAAGAGTTTTCAATGGAGATCTCCAAAGAATAATACAATGAGGGTGAGTTCTTTATAGGAGAAATCCTAAATGATAAAGGGATTAGATGATGAAAAGCGTCAACATTCTATATGATGAGATAAAATGATCTAATAATAGCTCACTTTAGTTAATAGAAAAAAACACTTTGAAGTTTAGCAAGTAAGTGCATGTAATAAATTAGCCTAATAATCAATTAAAGATTAATTAATTATCAACTTGTAGACACCTAAATTTGGACAATTAATTTATCCAAATTTATCCCCTTTCGTCTAAACATCTTTTTATTTGCATTAATTAAGTAATATTACTTTATTTAATTAATACCCTTAATTCTTCCAAATCCATAAGGTATTTAATTAATAATTAAATACCTTATCTCTTCAATCCCCCTTTCATCAAATGAATTAAATAAATATGACATTTATTTAATTCCTCACATGTCACATCACTTTTTCTTAATCTTAATCAACCTCTTAATCTCTTCATTAGGGATGTGCACATGCCTAATCCTTGATTAGGATGTGTCACATCCTCCAACTTTTGCAAGTTGGCTTCTAATCCTCATTATTATCTAATTATCTTCTAATTACTGATTATTTAAGCCTAATTAGTACCTTGGTCAACTCTTCCCATCCCCAAGAAATTTTTAATTCATTTTTATTCATCCAAAGCTCCTCTCTTCTCCATGTGAATTTTTAATTCACTTTTATTCCTCCTAGAATCCCCTTTTCCCATGCATCTTCTAGAATCTTTGACTTGTCACATCAAGTCACATGTGGACAAGTGCTTCCATTTTTGGAACCTTGTCTTGTGCATGGGATTCTTCCAAGCATGTGAATTTTTATTCACCCAAGATTCTTCTCATCTCCCAATGTACTTCCAAGGTTATATGTCCTTCTTACACATCATGTACCTCCATTCCACATCACCTACACATCATCTCACCCTTAGCCACTTCACATTCCACATGTCAAAATGTGAGGGTTTGTGAGTCCTCAACTCACCTTAGCCCTTCATCTTGGCCATGTTGGACAAATCTCAGCCATTGAATTCTCTAGAGAATTCAAATTCCTGTATAAATACCCCCTCCTTAAGGCATTGGAGAACACTTAGTTATTTGAGCAACCTTATGTAGTCATTTGAGTAGCCTTATGTTGTCATTTTGTGCACTCATTTTACAAGCATTTTCTCTCATCTAACCATCCATTTTAGCTATTTGCATTTGCACCCCACCATCTACTTAATCTTGCATTTAGCTATATCAATAACCATCTAAGGAGCATACAAAGCAATCCAAAATCAAGGGCCAACCAAGCAGTTTTAGCTGCAAAGACAAGGTATAATCATTTGCAATTTTATTTCATTTTATCTCTTTGTATTAACAATTCCTTAGGCTAATCTTGAGGTGCCCCTTTGTGTTTTCTTTCAATGCATTATTGTTGTTTTTGCATCTTTAGAGTAGGACTAACATTTAGGATCACACAACTAATGCATGATTACTATAATGTACTTATGTTGTAAGTGTTCTCTATTTTGTTTTGTTTGCTAGGTATGCTTGTTATTTTAGCAACCTTTTATAGGAAGAATACCTAGTTGTTGTTCACCCTTACTTCTTGCCTCTCAAAATCATAGATGGTGAAATCATGACTCAAATTTTAATAACTTATTTGACAACTTCACTACTCAAATAGAAAGTTTTAAGCTCACATCATTAAATATGATTCCACATCAACATACTTTATTAAGATATCATAAAGGACTCTCTAAAATAAGTAACTTTACAATTGTACATACATATAATTTGATTTTTTTAGATCTAATAAACACATTACATTCACTTAATAATAATAATCAATATTAACAAACTTAAAATTACAACTAATGATACTATACAAATAATAATTTTTTGAGTCTACAAATATTATCTCAATTATTAAATCTTTTCTCTACTCTACTTTATTTGGCTTGTATTACTCTATTCATTGATGTAGCAGCCATATGAACTAACCTATTTTTATATTAATATATATGCTTATTCCAAAAATAAAAATAAAACACGTTTCAAAGGTGGATAATAATCATTTAATTGAATCTAAGTTAAATTGAAAATGGTCGAGTTGGAAAGGAAGTAGCCAAATTCAATTTCATTACAAAAACCCAAAGTGACAATAATCATGAACTTATGGATGTGATTGGACTCAATTCTACTATTACATTTACTTGTACAACATGCTTTGTGTAAATTTCAACTAATCATTATCCTTTTATGTGGTATTTGTGTTTTTTCTTTCTACATTTATTTGTTGTCAAGCACTCATGCAAAAATATAATTATAATTTAAAAAAATATTATCTCAATCATTAAATCTTTCATCTACTCTACTTTATTTGGCTTGTATTACTCTATTCATTAATGTAGCAACCATATGAAGTGACCTATTTATATATATATATATATATATATATATGCTTATTCCGAAAATAAAAATAAAACACGTTTCAAAGGTGGATAATAATCATTTAATTGAATCTAAGTTAAATTGAAAATGGTCGAGTTAGAAAGGAATTAGCCAAAATCAATTTCATTATGAAAACCCAACGTGACAATAATCATGAACTTATGGATGTGATTGGACTCAATTCTACTTTTACATTTACTTGTACAACATGCTTTGTGTAAATTTCAACTAATCTTTATCCTTTTAAGTGGTATTTGTGTCTCAATTCTTATTAATTACATTCTAGTGCTCACTATGGTCAAGCAAGCACTCAAAAATATAACTATAATTTTTTTTAAATATCATATAAAGAAGATTTTGAATATATTGTTAAATTTTATATAGGATATGATAATATATGTATTTAGTTTATGTATACATTCAAAATAATATATTTAAAAAATTAATAAATAGTTTTTTTTAATTATTTTCAATATTAAAATAGTTTAACTAACTTTAATATAAAGACTTAAACGTCATTAAATATTTTTATTAAATAAAATATATTGTCTTAGAGTCTGAAATCATGATTTAAATATCATGTTGATGATATAACAACTTTTTTAAAAAAAGATCCGATAAAATCTCTTTTAATTTAAAATATATTTTAACAAAGAAAAAAAAAATTAAATAAATGATTTTGACTCTTTCAAACTTGGTTTTCACTAGCTATTATATGATAAGTTTAGTTTATATGCAATATATATTATTTATGTTCTAAGCTTTTAACTCATTGTTGTGAAATAAATAGGAAAGTTTTTTTCAAACATATTATCTAAATTAAGTTAATATTTTTTATAACATATCAAATGATATATATTTTTTAAAAAAAATTATTACATCATTTTTAATCAATGTTTATCATCAATTTATATTTTATAAATAATTATTCACAATAATTTATCTTTTATAAACATAAATAATGTAATATTTATCTTCTATATTTATTTTTATTTCTACTTATTGACTATGAATAATCATATATTATAAAAAATCATATATCTACAATAAATAATATACTTACCAATCATTAAATCTAAGTGAACCTATCTATCAACAATATATTATTTATTTTATCTATAAAAAGCCAATTCACAATTTCATTCAAGCGTGACTTTTTGCTTTCTCGTATGTTGAATTAATTTTATGGAAATGGCATAAAATATTACTTTTGCTTGATTTTATATATCCCATGTGATTTTATAAGAATGTAGGGCTTGATTTTACTTTTGAATAAATTTTTTTGTGGTTGTATTTTCAATGTGGTTTCTATGATCATGTAAAGATAAGCTTTTGGGCTATGATTTGAAAATTAAGAGGTTGATTATTGCAAATTTACTTTGTAGAGCAATCACATTAGATATATTTATTCAATAGATTTGATGTTATTTAGTTATATTTTTAAATTTAGTTAAGGTGATAAATTATATATAATAATTAATTAATAAATAATATAGCTTTTATCTAAATAAAAATAATAATTAATTATTTTATTTTTTAATTTATTAAAAAAATTAATATTTAAAATTAATTTATATTGTATTAGTTTTTAGTTTTTATATTATATTATGTCAATAAAATAAATAAAAGTATTATTCAAAGATATAAGATTTTTACAATTCATATTAATGAAAGATTTATTTTTCTAGATTAAATTGTGTGTGATTTTTTTTGCACCAACATTTTCGATCACATTATGTTATCCATCATCATCATTCTTCTCCATCAATTATTTTTCATCCAAAGTATTGATTTAAAAAACACACAATTTAATCGAGAAAAACCAATCTTTCAAAGTCTTATTTTTATATAATTTTTTATGAGTAATATTATGTAATCTAAATTATAGTCATGTATTAAAGGGTTGCAGTTTAATTGGTAAGGATGATGTCATGTTCCTTGATAACATTATTCACCAAAGTTCAAATTTTCTAGAGGTATAATTGGCCCAAGTTCAATCCTTATGTTACTTAGACCAAAAATCATGTAAAAATGAAATTGAGATTCAAATTTTGAGGTGCAATTAGGATAGGTTCAACCAAAGATGAAAAAAATGTGACAATAAAATTAAAAGAAATTATATTTAAATATTTATATATAAAAGACTTATCAAATTTTTATATTATTGTTTTAAACTAAATATACTTAGTTGTGAGGTGGAGACTACATACCTTACACTTTTTCCCTTTGTCTTAGACTTATGTTAATCTATTTTTTCTATCTAAAATTATAAATATATGAGTGACATGTTTCTAAGTATAAGTTACAAATAATTTGATCTTGTACTGAATTTTAGTCCACATTCCAATGATTTACATTCAATCTATATTTTTCTCATCCCTTAATCTAGGTCAAATATTTAAGTGAAAATGTAAACCTCATTCTAATGTGTAACATGGATTTGGCCCCTAAAAAATTATAAATTCAATTTTAATTTTGAGTTTAAGACAAACCCCTTACAATCAGTAATTTTATCAAATTAAGTGAGAAATTCTTAAATTTCCTATTATAGTGTTATATAAAAGGATAAAACATAAATTTATTTTAGAGATCATTGAGAGAAATGAATCATCTTACAATATCATGATCTAGTATTGCATCATCATTATATTGTTTACATCAATAAGAATAAATTTTAAGCAAGCACTTGGTTGCTAGAAGTATTTTTAATCTTGTTCAAACTATTGAATTATTTCCAAGGGTTTGACTAAGGCTTTAGGAATGAAGCAAGTCATCTCACATTCCTAGCATAAGAAACTCTACTAGTGTTTGTTAACGCCATTGTATTCATATAAATGAGGTAATTATGATTGAAAAGATAAAAAAAAAATTTCTTTAAGGTGAGTGTGACTAAATAAATTGTTCAGTGTGACTAATCTTACACCCCCAAAGTTTTTCTTCAGGTTTTTTTTTTATAATTTCATCTTCAAATCTATTTTTTATATTAGATCTTAATAATATAATTTAGATATATTTATGTTCTTTAGTGGCGATTGTTCTTTCTCCTCTCATGACATGATGTGATAAGAAATTATTGCATAATTTCCATATTGAATCCTTATATGATATGCTACTCATGCATTGTGAGTTATAAGTTGTTACCTACAAAATTTTAATTAACTTTTCCTTGGGATGTTATCTTTATTTACTTAAGTTTTATGCTTAACTTAGTGTCTCATGGTCTTTTATCACCCTTTTCTAACCTAAGCGGTGTTTTCTTAAGTTCGTCAAACATCTCATTTTACTGCCTACCCTATTTGTCTTTCTTTGGGTGATGTTTTCTAATCGCATTCGAACTTTCTTTCTCTCCCAAAGTGTTTGTACGAAACCAATTAAGTCATAAGTCAAATTTTAGAAACTTCATTCACAAGTTACACCTTGAGCGGAATTCTCTAAGCCTTTTTGAACCTAGGCGGGTTTTGGTTAGGTTCTACAAACCACTAGTTTTGCTTCCTAGGAAGGATTATATTGATTATTCAATTATTATCAATCTGATTACTAATCAATGATATTATACAAAATTAAACCAATATTTGCAAGCGTAATATGAATAGAAAATGACCAAGCCATGAATGTAAAGACAAAAATAAAGCCAAAAAGAGATATTTTATTCATATATAGACATTTTTACATTATATTGGCATAGCCAAAATGCTTGATTCGACTACAAAAACCAAATTGGTGGATGCAAAAAGTGGCAAAAGGAAGATATTTTAAGTGCATAGGGCAAACATCAGGACACAAATGCCCTCGATAACAACTTGTGAGTGTTGAATTTGAGCAGGAGATCACAAATTTTCATGAGATTGGAGGAACTACATGAACTATCCCATATCATTCCTCACCACCCCCATGCACAAAAGAGCCATGACCTCCTCCAAAGTCTCATCTTGGATAGCAGATGCAATGCATACATAACATCAGCTACTAGCCCAATTCAAGGGTAATAGCTGAGTCCATTGATCACCACCTTCACGCAATGATGGAATTCAGGTCTCACCAGATGCTCCAGTGCTCTCACGCCCCAATCTTGATGGCTAGAAGTCTTGACAACAGTGTAAATGAATTGCACTAGCATTGTAGTATTATGCACATGGGTTTGGCTCAGGAATGCCTCACCCATAATGCTTTGGAGCACTTCTTCCTCCACTTCACTTTGCATGACAAAAACCTCTTTCAACTGATCAAAGGTGTGCCTGAATAGTGGACTACACTCTATCTCCTCCAAAATGATGAATTCATTCACAAAATTTCCATTGCTTTGGGAGCTCGCCATTTGGATGCAACTAATTGTGGGAGAAAGGTGACACTAGCTAAATTTGTAGAATTTTGGTTAGATATGGGTGCATTCTTCTGAGTATGATAAGATAAAAATTCACTTCACATTTATGGACAACTTGTGTTAATTGAATTACAATTCTTCATCAGACAACTCACATGTTCCACTGCTTGGAATTCTTATGTGTTGCATTAAAGATTGATTAATGATTGGTCCTTTGTTGTTGATACTCAAGTGATGATTAGTTTTCTTAGCCGATATCTTTCCAGCAAATTTTTATGGTTCTTATTAACTTCCCTATAAATGTTGG
Source organism: Sequoia sempervirens (assembly GCA_007258455.2). Lineage (NCBI taxonomy): Eukaryota > Viridiplantae > Streptophyta > Pinopsida > Cupressales > Cupressaceae > Sequoia > Sequoia sempervirens. The sequence continues at coordinate 92,755 of VDFB02323793.1, read as the reverse complement.
AAATGCAAGAAGCTGCTAATTTAGTAATGGCTTAGTGTCCATTCGATGGCCTTATCCATATTATAAATTAGAAGTTAAGTGATGATAGAGGGACTCTCTTTTTTTTGGATCTTTTCAAACACATCTGGGGGCGTTTTTTAGAAGGAATTTCATTTATTACAAACTGTAATAGCTTGTAATTGCTATGTTATGAATTAAATGATTTGAGTATGCTATTCTTTGTACTATGTATATAGCATAGTTGTGTCTTCTTTGAAAGATAAGTAGTTTGTCATTTATTTATTACAGTTTGGTTTATTTACATTAGTTCGATTTGATAGTCACAGTTTTCAATCTTTGTATTGACTATATGGATGGTTGTATCCTCTACTTTTTTGTTAGTTTCATATTTATGAGCTAGCATTTTTCACCTTTTTTGCTTTCTGGTTAAAATCATATGCCATTTCTTTACGTTAGATTAATTTATTGCAAATCTTGTGAGGGAGTTGTGCGTCGATAAAATTCAGAGAAAAGCCACAAATGCAATTGTGTACTTTTCATAGTTGTTAGCAAATTTTAATCAGTGCTTATTTTGGGTTAGAGTCATTACTTGATTTATTTATCAAAGGTTATTTTATTCGCTAGCATAAGTCAAATGAGCAATTAGTTAATAGATACTAAAGTACACAATAAAAGACAAAATAAGAAGGTTGTAGATACACAAACACATATTTTTTTAACTTATAAATATATTTTAGATTCTAATCATGCCACCCATGCATACATGGAGATTGTAACAAGATGCATAAATAATTTTTATTTCATGAGTCCTAACATGTTATATGTGTATGATTGATCTATTCATATTTTAAAGAATGGGCATATGCAAAAATATGGGGGACCAAAAAGTGACAACAACTACTTGTTGGCCCATCCCGGGTAATGTGCTAGTGTTTTGTATATCATAAAACCAATAAATAATAGAGGTCAAGCTCATTTGAGCCTAACCCCTATCTCTATAGTAGCTAAACAAAAGTGGGGAATATAATGAATTCATTTTTGAGTTGATCAAGCCACCAAGATAATACCACCATGAAATTCATGAGGTTGAGAAGGTAGATGCTTTAGGTTTTTAAATTGAATGGAATATTGATTTTATAATCAGTTTGATTCAATATTTTGTAATTTTTAGGAATTGAAAATCCTTGAAACCCTAGTAAAGAGTGGGACAACCAAACCCTCAAAAAACCTGCATATATTCCTTTGGCATCCTCCTTGAACACAAGAAAACATAATAGGTGAAATTGAAAACAACAAAAGGAAGTCCAAGCATTGGTTGAGATGTTAAAAAATTCAATTACATCTAGTTCTCATTGGACAACCCTTACCACTTAGTCGAAATCTATTGTCTCTCATATAGATTTCATGGGTGGTAAAAATAATATATGGTCCAATAAAAGAGAGGAAGAACAATAATTTTATTCCACAAAATTAGTGTACTAATAAGAGAAAGAGAAGAAAATATTGAAATCTAATTTATGTGTATTTTCATTTATCCATGAACCAATGCACCCATGCACACAAGTTGCAAGAGTTTCCTTATTCATTTGTTCCAATACAAATAAGGAAAATAAATTGGGAGAGGTGTCCGAACATTTTTTACCATCCTCCATACAACAACAATGAGGTCCCGTAATATTTATTAATTAAATTCTATTGTTACTTTTTTCCTCAATGAGTTCCTAAATTAATTTGACATGTATGAATTTTAGGGTAGAGGTAAAGGCTCTACATAGGATAATGGGTCACATCATTCCCAAGACTAAGTACAAAGACCCCTTTCTAGGCTAGAAATTTAGCATGTCATGATCCCTTCCTTTGTGAAGGAGAGTATTGAGGTGGAGATCTATAGTTTATTATCTCCCCCATACAAACATTGTTACAACATAGTAGGCCTTTTACATAGGGTGATGAGGGTAAGGCTCCTAGGTCTCAACAATCACCTCATCTTTTCCAAAATTATGGGTATATTTATAAAATTATTGGTTTGAGGATGCATGGGGCCAAGAGTAGGACACATCCATTTTGGATGATATGGTGTTCACAAATGAGATGTTGGATATATATTTGGCATTGATAGAAAGATAATATTGAATAATATTGAATAAAATCTACTATATTTCATTTTAAAATTTAAAATTAATTATATTCATCTATCATGATTAAAAATTGATGTTGAAATTATATGTAATAAAATTCTAGGGTTAGAGTGTTCATCCTACATCTATCATCCCTTCATCTCCTTACTAAATGGCCATGTCAAGTCCACAAGTATTTAATTAGTAGAGAAATAGTGCATATAGTACATGTGAATAGTTTCTCCTTATATGGTGGTAATATTTAAATTAATATTTTATGATGATCAAATGGATGTTGGACCTTCAACATCAAGACATGGTGGGAGTGGTCATACAAGTTTTACTAAGGTAAGATTTACTATTTTTCATTATTATATTTGTAAATCTTGATAAGTAGATTTTGGTAAAATAATGTTGTTCTATTTTTAATTGATGGCATCAATTCAAATTCCTCCTAATATTCATTGCACAATGGAGGTAGGCATTATTGCGGCTATTTTTTCTTCAATGCCTTTGATAAATTGATGAGATAGATTATTAAATTTCATATTTTATTTCTTATTTCATCTCATGTTTATTAGTGTAAATTTGAATCATATTAATTTTCTAGTCTATTTTTTATTGATGCTTGTCATAGAGGTCACAACTCTAGTTTGTGCACCTATCCCTCAAATAGATGAAGCAAGAAATGAATGATTGAAGTCAATTATTAGCTAGCAGTAAGTGATTATTCACTTATATGTCATTGTATATTTCATTTTTCTATATTAATGTGTATATTTTTTTATTATATTAGGTGGACATCCAAAAAAATTAGAGAGGAGGTCAAATTAGTAGGTTTAAAAGTAATATACACCACTTTCCTTTCCATCTACTTGACAAATAAATAATCATTGACTCTTCCATACCAATCTAGATGATTTATTATTTTATGGATTTTTTATGCCTATATGGGTTTCTTGTACATATTTTTGTATTACCAACATATATTTAATTGTATGCCTATATTTTTTATGTATATTTTTTTATCGTACATATATTATTATTTTATTGGTATTGTGTGTAGAGAACTTCATGCTTAAAATACAAGAAAACACAATGAAAACACAACAAACACAAAATCAAAACAATAATCAAGATAAGGGCACAGGAGAACTCAAACCTACAAGGAATTGAACAAAAACCCAATATGAAAAATCCCTCAATGCATGGATTTCCCTGGTGTGATCAAATTTGATGTATGCTCAACAAAATTTTGACAACATAAAATTGACCAATTGCTCAAAGATGATGGATGATCAAAAATGGTTTTAAGTACTTTTTTGTATTTGATGTGTGGAGAGATGAATGGATGGTCAGGATTGATTGGAGATTAAGGGTAGGAAGGTTTGAGATATCTCAACTCATGAGATGATGTCAAGTGGCATCATTAGAGGAGATGGGGTGTAGGTGATCTCTCAAGGCCTAGGATGGTGACAAGTGTCACCATGTGGAGGCTTGAGAGGGATATTGGTACTTGGAAGGTACCTTGGGAGATGGGGAAGATATTTTCCATAAAGGTATTCCTTGTCCAACATTCCCAAGGTGTGATGTGGAAGAGAATAAAGAAATTTTAAATTACTTAGTTGTACTTTGGGAGAAGGACCCATGTGGGTTTTCTTTTCCAAAAGGGGAAAGCCTTTGAGGCTTAGAGGACAAGGTGGATGGATCATAAATAGAAATGGGATTAGCCCTTTCCTAATCATGGGATTAGAAATGTGCAAGTGATTAGAGGATGGGTTAGGTGAGAATTAGGATTAATGAAGACTGATTAGAATGTAAGTGGGAAAATTTGGAGGATGTGACACTTCTTAATCCATGATTAAGTGTGTGCACATCATTAAGTGGTGGATTAGATTTAGGATTAGGGGATGATAAAAATGATGGAGTATGTGACAAGAGGTGAGAGAAAAGGAGAATTAAATAAATTTTATTTATTTTTGTAAGGAAGCTAAGGTAGCATAACAACTTCCTACACTAATCTTGAGAGGAGAATAATGTAAAAAATTTACAGATCTTTAACAGTTATAGAAACTTAAACATAAATAAACAAAAATATCGTGCATACCACAACATAATTATTTATGTCACGGGGAAAACCCTTTCAAGAGGAAAAACCCACACTCCAAAAGTCGCCCAATATATTATTCATCAATCACAAAGATTACAATATACTTACAGAGCAAGCTTCTCATAGGAGTATCACCACTCAAAGAACCAAAGGCAGCACAATCACTATGAAACTCTCATAATATATTACAATACATAGTTATAATATAATTCCCTTATAAAATAGGGTTGTCTTCTAGGGAAAGTTGAGCTAATAAAATATCGATTGTCAGATATGAGACATAATGAGGAATGGTCTAGATTTACAATAATAAAATATAAATAATTTTTTTCTTTCAAGGGGGGCTGCCCTTGAGCCCCCACCAAGGGACACTTCCCCTAGCCCTCAACTGAGGGGATGATCCCCTTGAACCCTTCATAGGGGGGAGATCCCCTCCATTCCCCCTCGTCATCATTGGCTGAAAAATACCTTATGTATCAACAGTACCTTATGTAATTGCAAGCTTGAGACACATTTTCTCAATAAATCTCCCACTTGTTGAAAACCTTGCAAGGACAATAGAAGGATGTCGTCATCATCTCTTAATACCATTTGAACTTCTTTGTGCTCACAAGATTAGTTAAAGAATTAACAACATTCATCAAAGTTTCTACCTTAACCAATTTCACCTTGCCATCTTCGACCATATCTCTAACAAAATGATACTGGACATCAATGGTCTTGGTCCTGAAATGAAATTTTGAGTTCCTAGCTAGACATATCGCACTCTAATTGTCACAATAAATTTCCACTGCACCTTGTTTCATTCCAATATCTTAACACAACCTCTTAATCCAAATGGTGTATTTAAAAGCATGAGTAGCTACCATATACTCTACTTCAATAGTGGAAAAATAAATCACAACCTATCACTTACCCATCCAACTAGTTGTACCACCAAATAAAGTAAACACATAAGCACTGGTGGATTTTCTGCTATCAACATCACATGCTCAATCTGAATCCACATAACCATGAATATCAAGGGAAATCTCATCTCTAGTCACATTACTATGATAACATAAGGAATAATCTAAGGTACCAAGCAAATATCTAAAGACTCTTTTAATTGCATCCTAATGAACTCTACCAGGATTAGACATATATCTGGAAAGAACTCTCACTACTTGGGCAATGTCTAGTCTAGTACAAACCATAGCATACATCAAACTTCCAACCACACTCTAGTAAGGCACTTTTCTCATGTCTTCCATCTCTAATGGAAATGTTGGACAATCTAAAATAGATAACTTTGTTCCAACTGAAACAGGAACCCATAATGGTCTACAAGCTTGCACATCAAACCTCTATAAAATTGAGTTGACATACTTTGGCCAAGACATAGCTTTCTATTCACTCTATCTCTTTTAATTTCCATCCCAAGAATGTGTTTAGCTATACCAAGATCTTTCATTTCAAATTTAGCAGGAAGTTGATATTTCAATTCTAAAATCATACCTTTCCCTTTACCAATAAATAACATATCATCAGCATATAATGAAATGAACAAGAAATGATCACCATCAATTTTTTAATAAATACATTGATATGATTTAGAATGCTCAAATCCAAAACTCAACACATATGTATCAAATTTTTGGTACCACGTCCTAGGACTCTATTTTAGGCCATAAAAATATTTCTTCAATTTGCAAACCAATTTACTTTTACCTTTCACCACATAGTGATCTAGTTGTGTCATGGGTCAAACCACAATAGTGGTTTACAAATTTTATTAGGAAGAAAATTTCATTTTTCTTCCTTTCCCCAAACTCAAAGGGTTCGGTCAAACTCAATGGTTCAACTGAACCACCTTTTATGTTTGACCGAACCCACAAAACATAAACCAAAAAATTAATATTTTAAGGGGTTCGGTCGAACCCAAGTCACTATCATTTTTTGCTTTTTTTCTTTCCCTGTGCTCTGTGTGTGTGGCAAAAGGTGAATGGCGAATGTGAAGAGAAAATGGTGAACAAACTTAACTCCATCTCTCCGGTGAACAACAAACTCACTTCATCTCTCCAAATTTCATCAACCCAACTTCCAGGTTTGTCAAATTTGAATTTCATAGACTTCAAAATGTGTTTGTTTGTTAAATTTCTAAACCCTAAATGTGAATTTTTTCAAATTTGTTGAATTGAAACTGCATTTGTTTGAAATTTTCTAAAGCCTTTTCAACATACACTATTTCGATGATACATTTTTGCTCTGTCAAAAAATTAGCATGCCCTGTCTATGCTTCCACATTTTGCATACATTTCTACCAGGGCACCTCCAATTTATTTGAGGCATTATATCAAATAGTTCATTAACAAATTTATTTGAGGCATTATATCAAACAGTTCATGGTAATTTTTGATGGAGTATGATAGAAATAGTGTTTCCATTGTATGCACCCTATATCAAACAATTCGTTTTCAATTTATTTGAGGCATATATCAAATAGTTCATGGTAATTTTTATGGGTATGATAGAAATAGTGTTTCCATTGTATGCGCCCTATATGAAACAGTTCATTAACATTTGAGGTATTATACTCTTGGAAATTTATTTGATGCATTATATCAAACAATTTATTAACAAGTTATTTGAGAGTATATCAAGAGTTCATGATATAAAGTTTTGGTTTTCTAATGCTTGGATAATATTCTTATATTTTCCTTTGAGTCTTATGACATTACTCCAAAAATGGTTGGTGAACTAAATGTATGAATCGAAGAATAAATTTAGAGGAAAGAAACTAGATTGTTTGAATGAAATGTATAATAAAATAGTTCTATTAGGATTAGAAGGTATGAAGGTATTATTAAATTTTCTAGTATTGGGAAAATATAAAAATATGTCCCCTTTACTATATGTATATTTAAAACTATTCTTCATATATCATGTTAAAACTATTAAAATTAAATTATATAAATCAATTTTAAATTTGTACAAGAAATAAATGACTTTTACCAAGGTGAATATTTGAATTATACCTATCCTCTTTGCAAAATCCAATTTGATTTGAGATATTTATGGACAAAGTATGTCTGGATGAGGTATAAATCCTAGTATATCTTCCCTCATCAAATAATTTCACATTTAAAAGTTTCTTAAGGCATGTCCAATTATGAAAAACTATTATATACTTGTTATAACTATATTAAGGTATATCATGAATAAATTGAAAGGATAAAGAGTAAATCACTAAAAACACATACATAAATCATAGAAGTAAATTGATTATGTCAGGAGATTCAAGTGGTTGGATAATTTTTTCCAAGGGGTGGAAGAGGTTAAGGAACCATCAAATACATATAATATTTTAAATACTTTAAAAGAAAAATACATTTCTCCCTACTCTAAATTGAAATGGTATTCCTTCTAAGATGATAATAATTGAAAAAGAAGAAAATAATCATTATGAAGATCAAGTACCATTATAATTTTTAAGAGATCAAATAAAATATTCAACAACAAAAGAAATAGTTATTGCTTCAGAAAACCTTCAAACAGCTACTATGTTAATAAATTCTTTCTTATGTAATCTTCATTTCCTTATAAATTGTGGCCTCTTTGTACAAATTATCTATTGATCACCATAGTGAAACAAATTTAACATTTTGAAATGGTTAAACATTATTATTATTTTTATTTGTATAAGTATAATTATTATGGGTTCATTTCTCCTCTCCTACTCTTCCTAATAAGGTTCTATTTTACAAGCCTCATATAAATGTTAGGGTTCTAACTTCTAAAAATTGAATAGTGTCAACTTAATCTCATTAGACAATGCTCCCCTAGTATTAATGGGGCCAACTTTTTATCTATCAAACTCGGCTATGTTTACATTGAATAAGAATTTGATACCTTTATCCTGATACTTGAACTAATATATCTTGGCTCTAATTTTAGTCCTTTTATCTAAAAATTATTGGTGACATATCCGTTGGTGTTTATTTGTATCATTATTATTTAATTAATTATTACAAGGAGATTCTTGAAGCTTGTATTCCATCCCCACCATTTTTATTCTAATGTTGGCATTTTCTTTCAACTTAAAGTCTAAATTTTATCCTAATGCTATACATATTTTTCTAGGATAGCACATATTCATTATATTTCACTAAATGTGTTCAGGCATAGAAGAAAAACCTTCAATATATCTTTCAGATAACTTTGATACCATCAAGATAATCCTATCTTTCATTTTATTAATATTTAGGTTAACTAACCCTTCCTTTTTACATGCTTTTCAATTAAGTATCCTCTAGTAAAATAGAAACATTAATAGTGTGGTTATCAGAGAGTGTCTAGGGATGCACGCATCACTATTATTAATAAATTATAAGATTGTAAGAAATGTTTATGGATAACTATCTAATAGAGAATATAATGTATTAGTACATATCTAACTATTACATATTTTAAATAAAGCCCCTTTAAAATCTATCTTATTGCCATTTAATGAGTCAACTAGGTTCAAAATTATTTTCATCTTATTCCCCAAAATTCATCACCTTTACAACAAAACTTGATTTCATCTAATTTATCTTATTTATTCTCAAATCATATTAAAATCACCACCTTAAACTCTAAGAAATATTTGGTAACTTATTTATTTTATCTTCATTTAGAAAGGGGTGTGAAGGGGATTTAGAACCTTTTAAAGTTTCTTTCAAAATAACTAGGAATATTTTATTCATTGCCTTTCTTGTTGCTTTTAGGATTAGTGTTATGAATTTTGTGCCTTCATTCTTAAAAATTCTTATATCAACTCATTTAGCATTTCCATGATCTTTTTATATGGGGAAGGTCAACATACAATGAAATTTTTTACAATTAGGTTTCTAGGGAAACTTTTATTTTCGAACACCTTACGAAAATATGATAAATGTGTGATTATTTTTCTTTCCACTCTATAAATTTTTGATGTGCGGATATATAATTTAGATGATTCACTCAATGTGGTATAAAAGGTTAGTATATATGAAAAAATATTTTTGAGACCTCAAACTACCTTCTGCTAACTCTCCATGGAAATAAGATATTATTTTATTTTAACTAAAAGTGTTGTGCTATGTTGAAAATTACTAATTAATTTTGAATTATATACTTATAATTTAAAATAAGAGCATCCTTTGTAACATGGAATAGATAGGTTAATTTTAATTAAATAAATTATGTTTTTATATTAAGAAAAATTTATAAATATATGGAACTCATACATTGAGAAATTGAGTAAGATGTAACTCTGTATGAGAATTAAGATGCTTGAATATTTTATATACCTTTTTTCAATAATTAACATTAGAAATTATTACTTGGATCATATTGTATACCCACCTCCCAATGGTCTTGGAATGGATGCATTTAGATGGAGAAGGATTTCAAAAGGCTCATGGTACTTGTGGACCCCTCAAAGGCATGATATGTAACACATGAACTTTATTTATGAAATTTGGTCTTTAGTTGTTGGCTTCTAGTATCAATGTTATCTATAAGGTGGAATTCTTAGTTGAGACTCTCAATCTTCCATTGTTGATTTCTAGTGTGATTATACAATATGCTCGCCAAACTGTATTAATTTCTAATATTATTTATTCAAAGAAGGTTTTGTTTCATAAGAAGAGACCTATGTTCACATATTCCAAGGCATGTTATTATCCATAATGCATGACACTTCTTCACATCTCTACTAAGTTCTAAATAGATATAGATCTGCCATTTTCATGGAGGAGATTGATGATTTAAAAAGAAAATATCATGTCATTTCTTTCTTGAGAAGTCATGTTTGCATTCATGATTTGCAATTTCCATCTTCATCCAAAAAGAAATTATGTTATTGTTATGTTCCTGATATTAACAAATCAAAACCTTCATTTGTGCATGATCACCAACACAAAGGTAAATGAGTGGAAACAAAAGAAAGCTCAGTTAATGGCTTTCAGCATGTTGGTGGAAAATCTGCATCTTTTTTAAAGTGGCTTCCTAGCTTATTAGTCTTATGTTTAGTAAGGTTTTGTAATCTCCATTGTGTTATGTATTTGGGTCACGGGTATATCTAGTATGATGTCTTCTTTTGGGTATTTTGGGTGCATAAGAGAATGTAAATATGTACTAATGTATTCAATCAATGTGCTTTTGTAACATTGTAATCAGACAATTGGTTATTTGTACTAGGACCTCACTAGTCTTTTTGATATTTTGTAAAATTTGTTACTCGGACTGCAACTGGAAGTTTTCTTGCTGGTTCTTTCCAGCCAATATGTCCACCTAAACCAGCTATATGTAAAATATTATATATAAATAAAATTATAAGTGGTCTCCCACTTTGGCTTAAAAAAAAAAGTTCTTGTAAATGTCCACATCTTTTTCCTTGACACAGTTGCTATTTCTTAAAATATTTCTTATGATTTTTCATAATGTCGGTCAATACTTTACTGTAAATATTCTATAGTCATGCTCTGAAATTTCATAAGAATATGTCATAAGAGGGTTTCATCTTATAAAGCTATAATAATATTATATGCATTTAGAACATCTTAGACACCTCCTTGACGATCAACAAATGACAAATAACTACCAACACAAAGTGAGATGCCTCATTTCCTAATATGAGGACAAAATAATAAATCAAAATATTAGATGAAAGGTTGACCCACCTTTCCCAATATTGCTAAGTTTATCATCTATTGAGGAGTGGATCCCAACAACAATTGTTCTTAGCGTACTACTAATCAAAATACCTATTCATTTTTTCTTTATTGTGCCTAATGACTCATCTCAAGTTAAATTGTGGGAATGTATTTTTATGCCCTCCCTATGACTAAATGGCTACAAGGAGGTGAATATGATATGGTGGAAAAAACTAAATACAAGTTGGTTTAGTTCTCATAAACTCTCTAAAATAATTGAATTCCTACATCCTAACTAGAAATACCATGAGGGGTTTAGATCCCATTTTGACAAAAAAATATTCTTATCTGATGTGCCTCTCCCTTGGAGTAACTAAAGAGATGGTGAACTTGGTTAACTTGATTGATGGATTAAAACTTAGTTATTTCTCTTTCCATTGTCCGCTCTCCATAAAACACCCTTATTTATGTAGATTCTATTAAACCTATCTCACATATCGCCTCCCAATTCTTTAAACTTTTCAGACTTCTTATTCCTCATACCTAATAATCTATCCTTCAAGCTCAACACTTCCCACCTCAATCAAATTGATCACCTTGCTTCCCTAATATCCCTTTGGTTGATGTTCCTAGGCCTCATCAAAATGGTAAGTGGATACAATTGTGGAATGATGTGATTAAATCTATTGCACTACTTTACTATGATCTTACAATAAGAATATGGCTAGAAAGAGATCTAGAATGGAAAAAAAATATTGATCCAAATAGAAAAAAGCCTTTTTTTGGCTTTAGCACTTACTAATAACTTTTCTACAATGAGTGGTTGCTTCTGTTGAAATAGAACTTAGAATATTTGAAATTAATTGTGGTAGAGGATCTCAATTAAGAGATAGGCTACATTGGATGAAAGGATATAAGGGATACAAATTATTTTTTATTACCAAATATTTACATTTTCGAGAGTGGATATTATCTATGGTTGATCAAGAGGTAGTTCCATGACAGCTCTTGATATTGGACATTTTCCCAGCATTACAAATAATTTTTAGTCTGGTTGAAGGAGATCACGTCAAGATATAGTGAAAGATTATGGGCATAACAATTATATTTTTTAACATATATGAAATGTGGTTGGATTGGTGAGATATTTTTAAGAAGTGTGCAATATGGAGTCAAACTTTTTTTGATTTGATTCTTTGTCATTAGTTTTAACTCTTCAATTTTTAGCTTTGTGCGATCTATAAGTTTAAATAGTTTGATGGTATCTAAACTTTATACATATAAAAATATGATAAATGTTTGATTATTTTCTTTTCAATCTATAATTTTTTATGTTTTGGCTCTATAATTGAGATGATTCACTCATATTGTAATGATAAAATTCATTGTTATATGGAGGTTTTATATTATCTTCATTAAATTCATCCTCTTTATTGGTCTTGTGGATATTGATATTCTAGTGAATTGTATTTTTAGACATATCTTAACTAGATAAATTTAGGTTCAATGAAGGCAATAGAACTTTTTTTTATAATCTCCTATTTTGAAGCTCATTTATGTTAACAACTATTAGATTCATCTTTTATCCCCAGTTGTTTTTAGTAATTTATACTAATCTTTATATTCTTATTATTTCTTTCGTCATTTCGTTTCCAGACCATTTGGATGTTATGTTATAGATTATGGTTGTCTTCTTCTTTTAAATTGTTAATGGTATGAAAATATTATTGATGAGTTGATGAATTATTACAACTATTTTAGATTTGTATTCCCTTTATCTAGATATATTATTTACCAAAGTCTCATTGCTCTTTTAGGTGTACTATATATATATAACATGGAAAATGCAGATCATGTTCCACCTGCGCCAGATTCTTTGTTTGCAAATACCAATAATGAGATTAAAAAATTGAGTGATTCATTAGCATAGGGTGCAAACCCAAGGATATATAGTGAACCATGCATGTTAATATTGCATAGTCTAGAAAAACTAAAAGATGAACTTGAGAGAACTAGTGCATATTCCCTAGATAGAGTGACTGCTATTTTTTCCCGCATGTGGGAAGAAGTACATGGTGATGTTCCCCTTAAACAAATACAGGATAGTGTCACCAAAGAAATGATAAAAGCCACTTGTTTTCCATTTTATCAAAATGTGTGTAAGGATAGGGGATACCAGGTCACTAGATGTGTCGATCATGCTATGGCCTCCTTGATCTACCCACGATTTCTCGCAGCACATGGTCTATACCCAAACAATGACCAGATTCCATTATATTTTGTTCACCAGTTGTATGTTGAGGTCCATTTGGGCCTCAAAGTTAACTACTTGGACATTCCACCATATGCTGGTCAAGGGCATGGCAGGATTGTTGATAGGCCAACCTATCGTCAAGTAGATCGACCACCCCCAGTGTTTAGGGTATTGGTTAGTGAGAGATCTCCTGCTTTCACCCCAGCTCTAGCCCCCATAGAAGATGAGGTTGTCATTGCTTCCCAAAAGGAAGCAATTGACACTGTAGGTGACATTGCGGCTACCACCACTAGGATATCTGATGATCGTGTAGGTCAATATTTGATGTCTAGACATTCCTAATCCATGCCATTTTTAGCACAGTGGACCACCATGGATCCTTTTATAGTGGTCGGCATCCCTACTTCTACACAACTTGATGCACTTACAAGAGATATGACACGCATGACTCTACATTGTTTGGCTGAGGACTTGTTGGAGGCATATGCCAACATTGCATTAGACAATGGGATAGGTATAGAGCATGTTAGAGATCATTTGAGATGCAAAGGTTGTTCAGTTCTAGGATCCCATCACTCTTAGCTGAGCACTAGTGCACATCAGGATCCACCTACAGTTCATTCAACAGCTGCACAGACTATGGGTTTTACTGATATGTTGATTGGTTATGGTTCATCATCGTTGATGCCATCTCACCTTCACAATCCTCTACATTCATCATTTCTGGCATCACATGGGATAGATCGGATGGATGCAAATGTTGATTCATCACTTGACCGTTTGGTGGATATGGTGGAGGCAACTATTTTAGAGGACTTAGTTCATCCAATATCAGATGATGTGCATGTATGTGTGCATGTGCATGTTTCAATTATTTTTTCATTATTTTTATTTATTTTTTTAACTAGATATTCATGTAAGTCAATTTATATATATATATATATATATATATATATATATATTGTTACAGGTGGACATACCTCATATCACTCCTAGCCTTGGTCCAGATTGTGTGCATGATCGATGTGACTATGTGGATGAATCTACTACCAGTGGACATGTGAGTTTTACATTTTTATATAATCACACCTGTATATGTACATGCAATATTTATGTATGCATAGATCTAGATTGATATATAAAAATACAAGTTCATTTAAAAATATCATTTAAAATTTATTTAATATAAATTATATGTATTTAACATCTTGTACACAATTTTATTTGCAAGGCTCAACACATCCATCAGAGCAGGACCGTTCTCATTCAGATGGCCATTCGACTAGGAGTAGACATTCATATTAGGCCATGCACACTAGATTTATGATCTTTACCACATGTATTTGATTATATGATGATCTCTAACTTACATTTGCTTATATGATATACATACATTTGCTTATTTGTTGATCTTTAGTATTTGACATTTGATTATCTTTAATTTACATTTTGCTTATATGATATGTACATATATTTTCTTATATGATATATAAATGTACATTTGCCTCTTTGCTTATAATATGTGTTATCTTTATATGTATTGAATCCCTTTACATGTATGTACATGTGTTTGCTTATTGTTTAAACATGTTTACACATAATATATGTGTGCATTTTCTTTAAATATTGAATATGCATACATGTTTTCTTATTTTATGATCTCTTACAACTTACATTTCCTTATATTCAATATACATTTGATCTCTAGTAGAATTTTAGGGAAATCAATGCCACTTTATAATTAAGTTCATTCATGTTGATCACAATAAATATTTTTTTAAATGACTTAAGCAACATGAACCATAGAGTTGAGAACAAGATATAATCTTTTTGACAAGTAACTTGAAATTCAATTCAAATATAATTAAGAAAATTCAATTCAAATTATATCGAGCTATTATATGTTTTTGACAAGTAACTTGAAATTCAATTCAAATATAATTAAGAAAATTTAATTCAAATTATACCTCTATTATACATTTTTGACAACTAACTTGAAATTCAATTCAAATATAATTAAGAAAATTCAATTCAAATTATATCGAAATATTGTTTTTGACAAGTAACTTGAAATTCAATTCAAATATAATTAAGAAAATTTAATTCAAATTATACCTCTATTATACATTTTTGACAACTAACTTGAAATTCAATTCAAATATAATTAAGAAAATTCAATTCAAATTATACCTCTAATATACATTTTTGAGACTTTAACAAAATTCTAAAATTACTAGATATGTTGTGCATACCTATGAATTAAATAACAATGAACTCCACAATGAAATAACTTGTTTGTTTACTACTTGATTCATTTAAACTAGGATATAGTTATTCCATGTACACTAGAATATTTTTTTTCCCATCCCATATGCATATAAATAGAAGCTTATTTTTCATTATTCTGGATATCAAATTGCAAGATTAATTCTCATTTATATCACTTGGAGCACAGATTTTGGAGAAGTTTTTTTACTTTTATCAAGGAGGCAAATATTGGAGCTCAACAACTTTTCATTTTTATCAATCAAGGAAAAATTTGGAGGATAATTTAACTAAGTTGGTAGAGGACTTGTTTTGAGTCATCTTTAAGTTGAAGAAAAAAATGGGACAACAAAGAAAAAGAAAAAATGCATCTCAACAAAAATTGTCAAAAGAAGAAGAACAAAAGAGGTGTGAACAAAACTTGGAAAATTATCATAGAAAGAAAAAAGGTACATGCTTGTTTCTTCTCTCTCTCACTCTCAAGTGTGTGTTTAGGACTTTTACTTTGAAAAAACATGAGTATTCATTTTATGGGATGGAATCCATAATGTGCATTACTCCACCCAATAATTTGGTTAGTACCCCTAAACATAAATATGTATGTGCATACATTTTGCATTGGCTTTCTTATTAAAATTATAAATGTTTAATGTATGACCATTTTTCAACTTACAATACCCCAACTTAAAATGTACTCTTAAACTAAAATATTGTACATTAAATCCTTCCATACAAACCTTACACTTATCTTTTACCAATACCTTTGTTTAATGTTTTTGTCATCACATTATCATTGTTGAGTATTGCATCTACACAATTTTCTCTTTACTTTGTTCATGAAGAAAATGATAGTGTACTTCAATACATGCTTATTCTCCAATGAAACCTTAAATTTTGTGTCCCTCACTATGCCACTTTTATTTTCATAATTTTTCCAACCACATTAATTATTTTATGGCTTTGCAAATTCCTATATATTCTAACTTTGCACTTTGAAATAAACCATTATTTTTTCTTAATTATTCATGAAACTACACCTTCATGTACAATGAAGTAGCATTCTAATGTTGATATTTGATGATCAATATCCCCTATCCAATCTACATTGCAACATCTAATTAGCTTATGATTTTTCTAAACTCCCATTGAATTTAATCTAATGATCAATAGTTCCTTAAAATATTTTTTTGATATTTTAATAAATTCCCAATTCTAAGCTCTAGAATTATTTGAAAATTAGAACTCAAATTATACTTAAATCCAATGCAATGTCAGGTTTTCTAGAGACTAACACATGTATACATCAAAACTCAAGCTATATGGTGCCAAGGAATAATAGTTATATATGATAGATTATTCTTTAAATTATGTCTTAACACACATTTGTTTTGAAGGTTTATAACCATCATTACACTTGAATGACTATAAATACTTTTAAATGTCCTCAAGTCATCTTGGTCATGCAAGTTGCAATGTTTATATGATCCTTGACTCCAATTCCTTAAGCCAATTCTTTTTGTTTCAATATTTTTGTTTTGTGTCTTTGGTCTTTTATTTTCATCACTTCAATGTTCTCAAATTATTTTTATGTTTTATGCTCTAGGGATTCCTCAAGCTGGAGTTGAGCCAAATATAGATATTGGATCAAATGAATCCACTGAAGAAAACATGGACCTTGAAGTTAGGGAGGAGACCCAAGTTAAAACAATGCTTGTTGGAGAGGGGTCAAGATCACTTCCTTCTACTGGTATGGATGAGCATATAAAACTATCACAAACTTCTCTGACTTATAGCATCATGTTTTATCAGTTTGTTTGCTTGCATACATAAACTTCACTTATATAACATCATCTCTCACTTTCGTTTGCAAAATATTTTGTGACATGTAGGAAGGGCTCAACAAGCAGGAAGTTTTCATGCTCAATTCAAGCAAAATCTAGACATTGGATCAAATGAATCCACTCAAGAATGCATGGTCCTCGAAGATAGGGAGGAGGCACACGTTCAAACAATGCATGTTGGAGAGGGTCAGGATCACTTCCTCCTACTGGTATGGATGAGCATATAAAACTAGGTGAGAAGGTGAGGAAACAAATTTCTCATAGAAATTTAGATCATTTACTTGAAATGGATATGGAGAAACTGAAATATTATGCCAACTAGCCTTATAATAAGAGAAAGAGATCAATGACTAAATCTGTAAATGGAATGATCAATCATCTTCATACAATTGAAAAAACCCAATTTTTATCACGTTTACTTCTTCATGATGAGCTCAAAGAGTCATTACAATTGTTGGGTGTACATTTGGCATCAAATAAGAAGAAACACATGGGATTACAAAAGGATATTGTTCAAATTTTTAAAAAGGGTTTAGATTTCATTGGGAATGGATCTTGATCAGTGGATAAGGCCACTACAAGAAGGGTGATGTTAACATCTATTGTACATCAAGATATAGCAAGAAAAAGAAAAATGTCTGCACTTTCAACTGAAATTGGTTATAGTAGAACCACATTGATAAAATATGAGAAAAAGAGAAAGTTTTTGGATGAGATTTTAGAAGGAAATTGGGTAATTATGTGTGGAGCTCCCCATTCTGACAGGATTGTAGATGTTTTTAGGAACTTGGTCTTAGGTTTTTGGCATGATCAGACTCATCCATCATCAAATACTAGAGATGTTATGAGACACAGGATTGGACCTAGTATTTATTAAAATCATATCAAACATTGGCTAGACATAACAAAATTTGAGATGTATATGAACTTTTGTAATGCATATCCTCATATAAATATTGGGAAAACAATGTTTCAAAGGTTAAAGCCATATTATGTGAAGATAAACAAGTTTTTTGAAACTTGTTGTTGTCGTTATCATATTGAATTTGATCTCTACTATCAGGTGTTTCGAAAGATGAGAGAAGAAATATGTGGGTTTCAAAATGCACCTCCTAAACAGGCAAGTTTGTTCATAAAGTCTATATTATGTGATCATGAAAATGGACCTCAAATAAACTGCATAAAAGGAATTTTGAGACATGTGGAAATTTGGCTAAATTTCCTTCAAGAATTGAGGATACTGACCTAACAAAGACAGTAAATTGCAAGAGGTAAGTATTATTTTTAAAGAGTTTATTTGTTTCAATTTCTCATAGATTGTTATTTGGATTCTCTTTGATGTAATTTTTCATTGATCAAGTGTCATTTATTAGTTATTCACATATTTTACTGACACAGGTACAAGTATGTAAAGTTGCAAACAAATTTTGGGAAAGAATCCACAAGGTTGAACTATGTAGAAGAGGAGATTCCCATTGGAAAATTTATGGAAGATTTTCAAAAGTTGATACAACCATACATACATCATTCCTTTTTTTCTAAGTGACAAGCACAACAATTCCAAACATTGAGAGATACTTTCCAACATGGAACAATTCTATTAGTAGTTGACTTTGCAGAAAATTACTCCTTTGTACATCAAAAGGAGATTCAATCAGAGTATTACTTTTCAAAGCAGATCACTATTATGGTTCATGTGTTTTATCGACATGCACAATCAGAATTGGATGGTGTTGAGAGTACAGATGAAGAATGAGCCATTAAGAAAGAATATCACTTTTATATTAGTGATGATAAAGAGCATGACACACTTTTTCTACAACATTGCTTTACAATATTTTTTGAGAATTTGAGAAGCAGGGGTGTAAAATTTGAAAATCATTTTGTATGGTTAGATGGATGTGGCACAATTCAAATCTTTACAGCCATTCTATGCACTTTGTAGATATCATAAAATCTACAAAATACCACATATTTGGAGTTTTTTTTAGAGTGGGCATGGAAAGGGTGAGCATGATGGAGCAGGAGCTTGCATCAAACAAGATTTAAGAAAGCATCAAATGATTTATCCAAAAGATCATATAGATAATGCACATGATGTTGAATGGTGCAAGAAACACTTTGCATCAAATGTGGTCGGCACATCTTCAAGAACAAACCGACACATTCCACATAGAGTGTTTTGGGAGATATCGGGTATGTATAAATTACATTAAATCAAAATTTTGAATTTATTTTAAATTAAAAATATATATAAATATATTTGTTCACATAACTTTTTGTTATACATATGTATCTAGGTGTGGATAGAAGATCGCATGCATGGATGCAAGAGGGTAGAAAAAAAGATCTTTGCATTGTGTTAGAGTTCTCAGAGAATATCATGGATGGATATTGCATTAATAAGGATTACTTGCTTGCAATCGGTGCATTGAGGGAAACTCTGATTATGCATGCAACAATCAAGAACTTGGATATGTTGGTAAATGGGATACGGTGCCACTAGTTGTTTCATAAACATATGATGAAAATGAGGAAGAAAGATTTGAAGACATTCCTTTGATTTCAATTGATTATGACCATATTTCAGGATTGGTTAGAAAAGGTACACATTTGTAAGTTTTCAATAATTTAAATATTATATATATCTAGTTAATGATATTTAGAGACATTTCTATTTTTTTTAGAATTTTTTTGAGTAAATTTGGTGTACAGGAGATGTTTTTGTAGTCATAGCAGAGCCTAGAAACATTGAAGGTGTTAGCTATTATTTATTGTGTTGCACAAAAGAGGGGAATAAGCTAACAAAACCTGAAACAAGTGATGGAATGTCATTTCCCACATGTGAGTTTGAATTTAAAATTTTATATACATTGTATTCACATGTGCACATTACATTATAAACATTAAATATATATTATGCAAACCTTGAGCATGAAAATGTTGTACACGTTCATATGTCTTACCTTAGGTTCATGTTTACCATGTAGGTTTTGTTGTAGTGCAAGGGACATATCTAAAATAAGTCAAAGTTGTTTAGCATGGGATTCATTTTGTTGACTATCAACCTGATAACAAGGTATATCAATATAGTCACTTAATAATTTCGCGCCCACTCTACATCTTCTTCATGCGCCTCCACATGCACGTAATAAGAAAATGGAGAGACTAGATAGTGATGATCATCAAAAAATT
>VDFB02323793.1:0-69970 GCA_007258455.2 Sequoia sempervirens | reverse complement strand
TTTTAGAATCTACAGACAAAATGTGACAAGACTCTAGTTTGCATCATCTTCAAATTCCTCACGGTTTAACCGCTATAGGTGCCCGAATGTGAAGATTTAGTTTTAAAAAAAAATAAGTGTCTAGTTTGGCCAAAAATTGTAAACCACTATTGTGGGATCACCCTAGGTATGAATGATGCAGAATCCTAGAAGATTGCTATGGATGAATAAATGGCATGTTTGAGAAAGAGTGATACATGGGATCTTGTACCATTTCCTGAAGGACAAAAACTTATTGGTTGCAAATGGGTGTTCAAGAAAAAGATTGGTTTAGATGGAAGAATTGAGAAATACAAAGCAAGGTTGGTTGCAAAAAGTTACTCTCAAGTTGAGGGTGTTGATTATGGTGAGATAATTTCTCTTGTTGTAAAAATGATATTCATTAGATTTTTTCTTTCTATTGTTGCTGCATATGATTTAGAGATTGAGAAAATGGATGTGAAAATTGCTTTCCTTCATGGTGACTTGGAGGAGGATATTTATATGCATGCCTCTTCTATTGATCCAGGTTCATCCATGTTAGTATTCAAAGTAAAAATGCATCTCCAATCATCAGGTTATACCTTTCAGGTGGTTGTCTATTCCTTATAGACCTACGAACAAGCTGAGTTAGAGGTTGTTCCTCCTCTTCTAAAGATTTAGAGTTAGATGAGCTCCCTTCAACGTCTTGTCTATCCATGGGCCTCGATTCAGCTTTCTTAGGTGTAAAAGGAAATTAAATCACATCTTCTTGTTTAATTTGTTCTATTCTCAATATAACAAAAGAAGGCTTATTTTCTCTAAAAATAAAACTTCTACTATGTATTACCTTCTATGGAACAATATCCCAAAGCTTGTATCCTTTCACACTATAACTTTATTTGATGAAGATACATTTCACAAACTTATTCTCCAACTTTTTTCACTTCTCCTTTGGCACATGTGCATATGCCTCACAACGAAAAACACTAAGATGTCTTAATGAAGGCTTGTGACCCGACCATGCCTCTATAGGTGTCTTATCAACAAGATTTGATGTATGAGACATGTTAATCAAGTAACAAGCAGTGGCAATAGCTTCATCCCAAAACCTTTGTTCTAGACTAGCACCACTCAACATACTCCTAGCCTTCTCCATCAGTGTCTCATTCATTCTTTCTACAACTCCATTTTGTTGTGGAGAATATGGAGTTGTCTTTTGTCTATGAATACCACAATATTTATAGAATCTATCAAAATCATTAGAGAAAAATTCACTACCATTATCAATCCTCAAACATTTTATTTTCTTTTCAATTTGCAACTCAACCATATATAGCTTTAAATTCTTTAAATCGACTGAAAACTTCCAATTTACTCTTTATAATATATACCCATGTCCTTGTACTATAATCATCAATAAATGAAACATAATATGTGGATTTACCAATTGAAGGAACATCTATAGGAGCAAAAACATCATAATGAATAAGATCTAATACAACACAAGATTTATGAGAACTCGAGTAAAACTGAATGTGGTTTTGTTTTCCATAAATGCAATGCACACAAAAATAAAATTCAAGATTACAATCAGACAAACCTTCAACAAGGCTTTTATTTTTCAAGGTCCTTATACCCTTTTCTCCAATTTGGCCAAGTCTCTAGTGCCATAACATAGTTTTCTCTGCAAGTAACTTTGATTCAAAAGAAAGAGCACCCATGGGTACCCAAAATCCATGACCATCTATTGAAGTTGAAACCCTCACTTCTTCCACAGACTTGCTTTTCACATAAATACTATTGCACTCAATATTGCATGCATCAAGTTTATACAATGTGTCGTATTTGACACCTCTAGCAATCACCATAGCACCTTTGACAATCTTGCATCCTACATTAGAAAATATGACCTACACACCTACATCTATTATTTTTCTTACAAATAACAAATTTTGTACTAAACCAGGGATATGCAACACATCATTAATCCTTTTTATTCTACCATCAAGAAACCTGATTTTAAATTTACCACGGTCAACAATTTCTAAATGAGAATCATCGCCCAAGTACAACTTACCTCCATAAAATTATTCATATTCAAAAAACCAATATCTATTAAAGGTCATATGGAAAAATGCACCTGAGTTAATTAACCATGCATCATTACATGCATGATTTCCCAAAGCTATAATGAATGTGTCACCATCTTCCTTCTCAGACTAAGAATCAGAATCAAATTTCTTCTTTTTCTTCTTCTTTTCTTCTTTTCAATCCTTACAAACATGTCCAGGCTTACCTCAATTCCAACAAATAACTTTGGACTTTCCAGGAGACTTAGATCTCCCCTTGGACTTGGATTTGTCACGCTTCTCATTCTTCTTTCCTTTTTCCTTAGGTCTTTCATGAACATTCAGAGCCTCCTTAGCATTGATGGATACCTTCCTCCACATTTCTTCAAAAGTCAAAGAGCCAACCATATCTTCAGTCTTCAATATAACATAAGTACTCCCAATAGCCATAACAAGAGAATCCCATGAATCAAGCAAAGAACAAAGTAGGATCTGACATTTCTCTTCCTCATCCATTTTGACGCCAACTAATGCCAATTGAGCCAACAACATATTGAATGCTTCCATGTGGTTTTTAATTCATCCACCCTCTTCTATTCTCAAGGAATATAATTACTTCCTCAAGAAAATCTTGTTCACTAAATATTTGGCTTGATACATCTCACCAAGCTTCTTCCATAGTTTCTATGTAGAGGTATGTTCATGGACATTGATTAAAATAGAGTTTTCCAAACACAATCTAATTAGACCCTTGGCTTTACAGTCCATAACATCATATTGAGTAGATTGAGTAGGATTTGTAAGCCTTGAAACATTCTCATCAACAACATCCTAGAGATCTTGATCTATCAACAGATCATCCATCTTTAGCTTCCACATTTCAAAATTATTTCCAAAAAAAATATCCACCTCTATTATCCTTGATGAACTTGCCATCTGAAAATTCTTGCAACAAGATCACAAAGTGTCTTCTGCACAAGCTCCCACTCAAATTTGGATTAGTTCAAAAAACCCAACAACCCACAACTAAAACCAAAGGTGATCAGGCTCTGATACCACTTGTAAGGAAGCCAAATAGCGGAACAACTTCCTATACTAATCTTGAGAGGAGAATAATGCAAAACTTTTACAGATCTTTAACCATTACAAAAACTTAAACATAAATAAACACAAATATCATGCATATCATGACACAATGATTTACTTGGGGAAAACCCTTTTGGGATAAAAATCCCACACTCCAAAAGCTTCCCAATATATTATTCAAAAATTAAAAAATATTACAATATACTTGTAGAGCAAGCTTCTCACATGAGTATAACCACTCAGAGAACTAGAGGCAACATAGTTGCTATTAGACTCTTAGAATACATCGCAATACATATTTGTAATACAATGCCCTCATAAAATAGGGTTTCCTTCTAGGGAAAGTTGAGCTAATAAAATATTGTTTGTCAGATATGAGACATAATGATGAACAGTCTAGATTTAAATAAAATTTTCCTTTCGAGGGAGCTACCCATGAGCCCCCACTAGGGTGTGTTGCCCCTAAGCCCCATCCAAGGGGATGATCTCCTCGGATCCCTTCTGGGTGGGAGATCTGTTGGAGTTAAAATGACACTGAGAGGGGGGGTGAATCAGTGTCTTAATAGATTTGACCAATTTTCACAAATTCAAAAACCTAGCTTAGATTTGATCTCAATATTACTCTGATTAAAGCATTCATGAGTTGAATGTAATCATTCATAAACAGAATTGAGAAAAGTAATAATCCCAACAATGAACATAAACAACAACAATACAGTAAAGCAGTGAGAACACAGAAGAACAAAGTGACAAAATTTGCTAAGTGGAAAACCCTCCTGGGGTATAAAAACCACTCCCTAAATGCCTTCCAGGCTTAATCTTTTAATCAACTGTTCACAATGCCTTATAGGCTAATTTTTGAGCACCAACCCCTCATTTAGAGATATCTATCTCAAGGAGTACCAACCCCTCAAATTATGTTTTGAACAATAATAATAACTCAGAGGATTTCTCTGTTTCCAGTTAAGCAAATGTTTCTCTGTTTTTCTTGTCTACAGAATACCTTAAAGATTCAATAATTGAATCCCTAAAATACTTCATTGAGAAGAAATTTACAATCTCTGCATCTTGTTATTCAAATTTTATTGCAAAGTTTTATCCATATATTTTCATACAGCCAAAGAATGATAATCTCATAATTACAACAACAGTAGCAGAAAAGAGTTTTCTGCTTCTATTTATACATCTGCCAGATAGGTAACAGTCTTCAGGAGTGATGACAGAACAACCAACCCAGCTAAGAGTCGTTCTCAACAAATTTGTAACATATGAGTTCATTTTTCTGCATAAAAAGAACAACTGTCCACCACAGAAAATCATAACATCTAATGCATAAATGGAAATACTTAGTCAGGGCATCATTTGTCATACTAGTAATAGAGATGCAGAGAGCAGTTAAAGAAAAATGGTGATTATAAACCAGTATGTGTAGCATGAAATGCATAAATAAAAAATACCAGACAAATCTGTAACTCCCATGGCTCCATCAACCACTGTCGAGCTTCCAGCCAAATGCACCAAATAAACCTTCCATAAACCACTGTAAAAACTGTTACACTCAGCAACAACAGAAACATAAACACTCAAGATGGCGGCCAGGCTAGGGTTCGATACCCAGCTAAAAGAGTAAACTCAATTTTTTCCCTATTCCTTTTTATTTCCATCAATGACATGTTATGCTGAAGGCAACATTAACGTCGCCAGACAACCTTATGTTTGTCACTTTCTCCAAGACCCATCAGATTTGGGAGAAGTCATATCGAATACATAATGTCACGCTGAGAGCTCATAACATCCTTCTGGTCGATGAGACAAAAAAAAGGTTCTCTCACTGAAATGAAACCATCATTCACTATGGCTATAGCTTTTGATATCGGAGAGACATCATAGAGATCAACTTTGTTATACTAAAATTCATTCATTTGACTTTGTCAACAAGACACACCATCCTCGCCATGACCTTACATCGATGAAAGAGTCTCACTGAAAGACTTTTCAATTCTTATGAGTCGCTGAGACAATGCCAATCTCTCACCAAACGCACTTCATAAGACTTAGTCGGCAAGACCAAAAAAGTTATCTATGACATTCCACCGAAGCAAAACTCTTGCCGATACACATCCATTCACCACTGGTCAGTGTGACATTGCATATTCGCTATAACCTCATGCCAAAGCCTTAAGCTCTTGCCGATGAGTTTCCTTTTAATCTCCAATCAGTGAGACATACCAATATCGCTGAGACCACATACCGATGAAATAACATATGCTGATAGAGATCACATTCAGTCGCTGAAACAAAAGACAAGTCTTGCTGAAAGAATCTTTCTTATGTCGGTCGCCAAGACAATGGGATTGTTATGCCGAAAACAACATGTAAGTTAAATTCAATCGACATGACATCAAAAATGTCTTGCCGATAGGCAACACAGACATTTCAAAGTGGATTGGGGAGACTTTTCCATACTCATGTCGATATGTGTAAGCCCGAATGAGAAACAACCAATGCCTGTAATATGTAAAAAGAACCATCCTGACAAGGAAACCAACTGAAAGAGATTTTGTCATCAAGGACAAACCATAAACACAACTAAGATCCAACAAGATCCCCCCCACACCCCCCATCATCATTGGTTGAACGGTACCTTATGTATCAACAATACCTTATGTAACTGCAAGGTTGAGACACATTTTCTCAGCAAATTCTTGTGGGGGAATGATGTGATTAAATTAAATAAATAAAGGTATTTATTAAATTTAAAGAAGAAAGGGTATAAAAGGTAAGGTAATCAATTAATTATCTTAAGACCTTAGAAGACACGGGGGTAAATTGACAACAATAATTGAATAATTGAAATATTATTTTAGAAGGGATTAGACAAAATGATAGGATAAAATTGACAAAACACAAATGGTCAATTTTAGGTGTCTACATTTTTACCCTCTTTGAAATAATGTTAAAATGATGATGTTTCAAAGAAAATAAAAATATAGTTGACTCGATGAAAATATGGGATGAACAAATTCCCATCATGGAAGAATTGAAAGGAATAGAAGAAAAAGTTGTATGAAGTGAGTGATGTCCCCTTGAGAGGATGGACAGGAAAAATGGGCTCAAGTGGCCTCTCAAAAGATGGAAAAGGATAGTAATAGATTTGTGATGAAAAAGGAGGAAGAATGACAAAGAAATAGAAGAAAATGAAGCTACGAGGGAAAAATAAGAGTGAAAATGGTAATTAGGGGATTAGGGTTTACTATAAATAGTACTTAGGGGCTAATTACTACTCATGTTAACCCTAATATCCTAAGTGATTAAGTGAAGCATAGCAAAGAAAATGACGTGTGGACAAATGATCACATGCCAAGCAGACTGAGTGAGGGCACAGACATGATGAGGAGAGTGAGGCAGATTTTTTGAAGGGCCAATATGGTACAAAATAAAAATCCACCAAGCGTGAATGAATGCTTTAGGGGATAGGCAGATCTACTGTGTAGAAGATGTGTTGTGGTGTTTTTGAGATGGATAGGATGGGTGTTGAGGTGGTTGAGGTGGATAGGACTAATATGTATGGTCTTGCAAGGTATGAGTATATTGGATATGATGTGGAGTTTTGGGATGTTGGTAATGATATGGACCTTGTTGGGTAGGAGTATCCATGGGAGGTGTTGATCTGGGTATTGATGGTATCACATAGAGATATGTAGGTCGAGGGTGAGGATAGGATTGTGGCGGAGGATTAAGATGGGATTATTGTAGATGATTAGCATTAGTTTGAGGTGGATTATTTGTAAGTGATGGAGCATGGGATGAAGATGTATCAAGAGAATAATAGGTATGATATATTGATTGAATTAGTATAAGAGGTGTTGGAAGTGGATTCACTCTGAGAGGGGGGGGTGAATCAGAGTGATATAATTTTTAAACTTTTGAATTTGAATGCACAACTTAAATTTTGACCTTGAAATAATGTGGAAATTTTAACCAAACACATGAACACTTAAACTTTATATGCAAGAGAACCAACTCATATTAAAAGCATCATGTAGCATTATTCCATCAAATTGTGAACAACCATTTTTATGCTTTTTGAAACAGGACTTCAACTTTACACAATGCAGGTTTAACTTGCTTTAGGAAGGTTTTTTAAACAACCTTAACTTGTCTTTTAATACAAACTAAAAGTATCAGAGCAATGAATCATTAAGCACATTAACTTGAAATAGAATAAGTGACAAAAATAACATCACATAACACAAATATTTCCCAAGTGGAAAAACCCTCTTGGGGTATAAAAAACCACTCGCAAACTGATCCTTTTATTCATTCAAAAGAGCACCAACTTTGTTACAAAGTGGAGCACCAAATCCCATAAACTTTCTAAAGCACCAACTTCATCAAAGATTCAAGGTATTGCAACCCATCAGAACCTTATAACTGCAATCACTTCCTACAGTTATAAAATTACAATAGGATACAAAATGATTTTGCAATAATACCCAATTCAAAATAATCTTTGTAATACAACCAGAGATAAAAGCAATATGAGCCCACTTTTCCTCTTTACAGAATGATATTGCAATAAACAATACTTTGTCCAGTCTATCTCATCTCATCACCATCTCAAGTGTTTTTGCAAAGATATATATATTCAATGTTTGTAAAACGGTTATTCATCTTGTCAAACTTGTATCCAATAACCGAATTTTATAAACTGGTAAACAATGTTGTTTGATCATGATACCCCTACAGGTTTAAAGTATAACCAAGGATATATCAATGAATTGCCACTAAAAATGATAAAACCCTTAAGCAGACTTGGGTCAGTGAAAAACATGATTAGTTCTTTACAAATTTATGATCTTCAACTTAATCAGAAAAACAATTACCTTTGAAGCCAACATAAAAATTTCAAACTAAAAACAAAAATACTTGTCAAGGCAGCCAAAATTTTACCAGTTGATTGTGAAAACTTCTTATAACTTCCTCACTGAAACTCTTCTAGCTTTCAACTTGAAAACTAGTTGTATATTGTGATCTCATTTTTTCCATGGCAGCGTAGCTAGGGTTTAGGTTTGCAATGTGAAATGAAAAACATAACAATTCCTTTACCATTGAGTACTCAATGAAAAATAATAATCATTTGGAATCCACAAATCAAATTGTAATCATTTTTAGTTCCATCAAACACCGACACCATAATGTTATAATCAAGTGCCAAATCATTGTCCACATATATTTCCAAGGAAATCATCATTCTAATATTTGATTGTCCAAGTCACACATTGACTATACCGTTGCCCATGTGAATTCAAAATACCATAATAATTGTTGCTTCCAACTCACATTCATGTGAGTTATCATTTTCCAATGTCGATTTAAATGAAATATGTCGACTATACATGCAAAAGAATGAGCCCAATAATAATGTGAATGTTGTCGGCCTTAAGTGCTTTAAAAAAAAAAATTAAAGTTGATGGCATATAATGTGTTAAGTGAATAATGTAAAGTGAAACCCAATAGCACTATAAAATATGTGAAGTAATCAAAGTGCTTGATAATGCTTAAGTATTAGCATTATGGATAAGCATAAATACCATGTGTATATGAATAATCAATGTAACACTGAAGTATGATTATGTAAAGCATATAGTGTTGAGTCACAATGAAGTGTGAATTCATGTTATGTTTATGGTGCAAAATTGAAGCTCAATACTATCATGTATATGTAAATAAATGTATTCACCAAATGTATAAATACATTGAATCTGAATGTCAAAGACTAAATTGAATCAACAATATACCTTTGCAATCACCTGTAAGAGTTAACACTGCATCAAATAGACAACACCATGATCTTGTGATCAACATAGAAACCTTTCATATTTAGAAGTTGATTATGAAATTAAGCCAATCTAAAACATATGAACCGGATGAGTACTTCATATATACTAACCAATGTTTCCTAGCCAATGACACCAAGATAATGTGAAAGAGTCATGAAGATATGCAATGAAAAAAACAACTAAAGAGTGTCTAGTAACTTCATATACCAATGATGCCAAATGAAATATCAAACTCAAGTGACAAAGAGAGCATTAATGTGATTCCAATGTGCCATGTATCAAATAATGTATCATAACCGTTGACACCAAAGAATTGTGTGACAACCATCAATAGAATGCCATGAAGACATAATCAAATGAATCTTGTCAAAGATGCCACGATCAACCTGATAATGAGAAATTGAAATAATATACCTAATGTGCAATAAAGAAGAGCCAACCCATCCAAATGAAACCAACTGTTTTGTGATATCACCTGAAAAACTTATGTCACCTGAATAGACAAGATAACTTTTATCTGGACATGAAGCTCGACAAGATTAGTACCACAATATATGATAAACAAATGCATCCAAATGCATCAACCCAAAGTATGGTCCACAAAATACTAAATATGCTAAACTGAATATAAAGAGCACCAAGTATCATAATGCCAAACTGAATATAAAGAGCACCAAGTATTATAATTCCAAACACCAATCAGTTAATCACCAATCATTTTTGTCATCAAGGACAATATACCACAAAGAGAAAGTCAACAAGAGGAACATGATAGGATGTTGGTGTGGGTGCATTAGTCATGGGAGTCATCATATTCCCTTGAGATGGGAGATGAACTAATACTTGTGATGTGATATTTTGGATGTTGTGAGGGATTGGACTTTGGAACTATACGGATGGTGTAGGATCAGTTCCATGAAGATGACTTAGAGCTGATCCAAATCCTATTGTAGGAATTTGAAGCCTGGAGAGGGACAAACATAGATCACTAGATCATTCCCAAACTTTGGGATGTTCTAAGAGCTTTTAGGAGGATCCTAAGAGGTTTTTAGTTAAATTGTACCCATTTATTGCATCATGTTGACCCTTGGTGGTGGGTTGGTGGCTTGCATGAGTATTTTAGCAAGGATGGCTTTGGAATATTCACTACTAAGGTGAGATCAGTCATGTGTATGTTGGTTAGATTATTATAAGTTCTTAAAGGCTAGGGGTGAGTTTTATTTGAGAAACTATTTCCTCCTCAATAGATACAAGGTCATGGGGGTAATGTGGGTTCAATGGTTCACCCTACATGTTGGATTTTTGGGAGCTTCCATTGTTAGGAGGGTTGGCAGAATAAGGTGATCAGTGGAATTGTTGTTGTTGTTGTTACATGAGCTTCTCAAGCTATACTTGTGTGGTGATGGGAATGAAAGATGTGAAGATGATTGGATCAAAAGATGATGATGGTTCTAAGTCCAAGGAAAGGACTAAACAATAATGATTAGATTTTTCATTAGATGGTCAATTTGGCAGTCCAATTTGACTCAAGAACTTAAGTTAATGATGATGGGACCAATTGATACTTGAGATAGACTGTGTTATCAAGCACGAGGGATGATGATGATAGGATTGTACTTGAGATATGAAAATTTCTCAAGCATGGTTGATTTTGACTTGAACTAAACCTCTCACCTAAGGAAAGTTGATTTGGATGATGAAGATTACTTACTTAAGATAGATAATTTTAGAATAAAGCATGATGATGATGATTGATTGATTGGATTATGATTCTAAATTTCTCAAAAAATTCTAGGAGGTTGGATTTTGATGTAGGATGATGAATATATCAATTGGTGTGTGTTTAGGGATGTCATTGTGCTAACAAAGTGATGATTTGATGAGTTTCAATAAGGATGATATGATGAAAGTGATTGGCATGAGCAATGTAATGATGCAACAAATGTTTTGATTGTGGGATTCGATAAGGAACAACCAAGTATATATTTGGTCAAGAGGATTTTCTCTCTATATTTTGTGTGGGGAACATATCCACCCAAGAATAGTTTAGATCCACTTGTTAGGAATGCATCCACCCAAGAGAAAAGTCGCATATCTGCAAAGTAGGGCCACATAAATGTAATCACGTATCTACATGACCTCCCAAGAATAAGACACATCCACCAACAAGCGTATATTCCTATCCACAAAGTGGAGCCACCTACAAATGAAGGTTGAAATTGACTGAATTGACCAAACAAAATTACTTGACAAAGCAAAATCGCCTATCCAAGATTGGACCTCCTATTAGTAGAATCACCCATGTAAAAATGGATTCACCGAAGAAAAACAAGATCTCTCATTAATAGAGAATATCCACCTATCTAGGATGACACAAGTGACAAATGGATCCACCTAAGTAGAATGAAACCACCTAACAATAGGGTAGAATTATCCAAGTATGATCAACTAAATTGGAAGAGCACAATCACCCATGAATAGAGTAGATTCACCCATGTAGGAATGTATCTACCCAAGAATAGAGTGGGATCACCTGACTAAGGATGATGACCAAATAGAAAAGGATATACCAAAAAAAAAGTAAACATAGATAGAATGGACTAAAAAACACTCACTATAAATCACAAAAAGACTCCAAGTTGTACAAACCTAGATTATTCAAGTAGGAGTGTTAACCTATCATAAGACCACCAACTTGGAGGCTAATATTTCAAGATTAATGCAAGGTACCTCTCGATCAAGATTTGATAGTCTATAGTGATTTATTGAAACAAGGGATCACCTTTTCCCTTTCTTTAGAGGTCTTAAGACCTTGTCCAAAGAGATCCTATCACTACTCAAGAGATACATAGTGAGTGGTTTTAGGTATGATACTATACCCTGCACTACAACAGGCAATGACTAAAGGGTCTTAAGCTAGGATCAAATAGGCTCTCTAGTGAATCCTCTAAATACCACAAGGTTACATAAGGCATGTCCATGAACACTAGTTTATCACAAGCATGGGTTGAGAAATTTAGTCATAATTTGGACCAACCCTACACTCCTAGCTTGGTATCACCTAAGTATCAAAGCTTTGCTAAACACAACGCAACTAGATTGGGGTACAAATTTTGTTATCCCCCCTTTATATACCCCACTAATCCATGTGGTTGAGGTCATCCCTTGAGGGGATGAAATATCCAATTAGGCCTCCTAAAGGGAAGGAAATGATAGACTTTTTTGATCTCCAGGCTTGCACGTAGCGCAAGGAGAGAGCATATGTGGAAAACTAGCACCCCTAGGTAAAAACAACATAGGACTTAGGTTGGTTTGTGATTTTTGATCCCTAGGCTCACCAAAGGGTGCAAGGGGAGAGCATACATGGACAAGCGACCCCAAACACAACAAGAAAAATTAATTGACCCTTTAATAATATTGAAATATTCCTAGATCAGTGGTAAACACAAAATATTTGATGGCATCTTGCAAGAAATGCATTAGTAGTTATGGACATTGGTCTTCAACTATGTGAGGTTGTGGAAAAGCATTAGTATGATCAGGATTGACAAGATGAGTTAGCAAATTAGTACTAAATACATGAAAAAATGAAATAGCATATGCAAAATCAATTGCATTCATTTTACCCATAGATTTGTCCAAGTGCAAAGTGTAGTTGCCCTTTTAGAATTGATTTTCCTATCAAGAGACAAAATAAGTTATAAGTAGAGTTTTCTTTGTAAATATCTTCCTCTATACATGTAGATTTACCTGTGAGTAGAGTTCCCCTTTTGCAAATGTATATTCCCTTCTAGAATAGATCTAGTTGATTATGGAGTTACTTTTGTGCAAGCCTACCTACCTATCTAGAGTAGATCCACCTATTCTCTGAAAAGAGGGTTTTAATGTTATAGATCCAAAGAAAAGTCACCTTTTTAAGATTAGAATTGCCCATATATAGAGAATATCTACTTGTCTAGAATGGAATAGCCCCTGTGCAAAAACTTGTAAATAAAAATTATAGAAAACTTGAAAAGGATGTTAACAAACCCGTGACATGGGTCCCACCAGGCATGCAAAAATGTGTGCAATGAAATTTATGCTTAAAATGTAAGGAAACATAATGAAAACCCAACAAACACAAAATCAAAAAAAAAAATCAAGATAAGGGAATAGGAGAACTCAAACCTACAAGGAATTCAATGAAATCCCAATATGATGAATCCCTTGATGTGTAGATTTCCATATTGCAATCAGATTTAATGTGTACTCAACAAAATTTTGACAACATAACATTACCAAATTTCTCAAATATGATGTGTGATTAAAATGATTTTTTTTTTAATATTTGATGTGTGGAGAGATGAATGGATCGTTAGGATTGATTGAAGGGAGATCAAGGGCTAGTAAAGGTTGATACATCTCATTTCATGAGATGATGCCAAGTGGCATCATCAAAGGAGATAGGGGTAGGTGATCTCTCAAGGCCTATGATGGTGACAAGTGTCACCATTTGGAGGCTTGAGAGGGAGATTGGTACTTTGAAGGTACCTTGGGAGATGGGGGAAGATCTTTGCCATAAATTTATTCCTTATCCAATATTCGCAAGATGTGATGTGGAAGGGAATAAAGGAATTTTGAATTCCTTAGTTGTAATTTGGGAGAAGGACCCATGTGGGGTTGCTTTCCCAAAATGGGAAGTCCTTGAAGGCTTGGAGGACAAGGTGGATGGATTGTAAATAGAGATGGGATTAGCCCTTTCCTAATCATTGGATTAGGAATGTACAAGTATTTAGTGGATGCGTTAAGTGAGAATTAGGATTAATGAAGAATGATTAATATGCAAGTGGAAAAAGTTGGAGCATGTGACATATCTTAATCCATGATTATGTGTGTGCACATCATTAGGAGGTAGATTATAATCAAGAATAGGGGATACTAAAAAATGATGGCGGATGTGACAAGAGGTGAGAGGGAATTAAATGAATTTTATTTAATTCTTATGGGGAAATGAGGTGATTAAATTAAATAAATATAGGTATTTATTTAATTTAAAGAAGAAAGGAGATAAAAGTTAAGGTAAGAAATTAATCAATTAATTATCTTAAGATTTTAGAAGAATTAGGGGTAAATTGACAACATTAATTAAATAATTGAAATATTATTTAATTAATACAAATAGAAGGGCAATAGATGGAATGACATGATAAAATTGACCAAATGCAAGTGGTCAATTTTAGGTGTCTACAGACATATAACATTGTACATGTCTATTTATTTTTTTTGAAATGGGCTCTCTCACTCCTTTTTCTTGCCTAATTTTTGTCTTATGGATCCATGCTTCATCTATGTTTATTGTTGATGTGTTGTTAGGATCTATTACTTCTACCTCTAGAGTTTCATCTGTTGTGGGTGTGCTCCCAATCTCTATTTCAGTTAATACACTATTTGGCTCAGTTTCATCTACTGTGACTGGACTTCATATGTCTAGTGCAGCCACAGGTTCTTCTATTGTTGTGAGTGGTGTGCAATCTATTGTTGCTATTATTCCACCACCTATTTCAACATTTTTATTAATATTGTTGGTGCACCATTATGCTCTGTTACTTTTCCACTAAAGTTTCATCCATAGTGGGTGTGCTCCCTACATCGACATTTGTTTCTATGTCAGTTTCATCAATTTCATTTGTTATGGGTGGACTTCTTATCTTTGGTGCAGCAATAGGTTATTATGTTGTTGTGATTGGTGTGTAGTCTTCTACTATTGTTGTTGCACCTTTTGTGCCACTTCTATTGTTAATAGAAACTGTATCTCTTAAGTTGCTATTTCTCATGCTACTCACCCTTTGAGGAGGAAATATGATCCTTTTCCTTGTGCCAAATCATCTTCAGTGGTGGTTTGTGGCTAGGATGTGATGAAAAATGAGGAATTCTTCCAACATAGGGGTCAAGTGTGTGAATTCTCTTGTGTGGCTATCTCTTCCATATCTTCTACTAGTTTTGTGGAAGCCTCTTGTGGTGGGTAATATTGAACTCTTCCCCTTTGCTAAAGGTTTTTTATTCCATCACTCACCTCCTCTAAGGATAGGGAATTGGTGTTGGGAAATTTGTGGGATTGGGGGGTGCATTCTCTCTATCAAGTCTTGGGTAACTTCCTTTAAGTCTCTTATTGCACCACTAAATGTGCATCTAGTATGGGTCAAACTTTTGAACCTCCCTCTATAGTTTTGGGAGCCTTCTTGCTATGAGGCCATTGGCAACTCTATTGGTTGCTTCTAAAAATCTAATAATACTACTTCCTTCATGGGGCACTCCATACTTGTATACATTCTAGTAGATATTGACATCTCCAAGCCCTTCCATGGATACATATTTTTCATGGTTGGGGATAAGCCTTAGACTCAATCTCTTGATTATGAGGACCTACACTTTAGATATTGTTGGTGCTTCTCTAATGGCCACCTGCCTATGGATTTTCCTCTCTCACAGTATAAGGGCTCTATTATGTAGTAGAAGGATGATACTAAAGACCACTTAATTATCCATGCTTTTTTTGATTCATCAGATGACTCCTCCTAGGATGATGATGTGTCTCCTACTTCTAGCATGGCTCTAACTCCCTTAGACACTATAGTGGAACCTCTTTCCCTCCCCTTAGAAATCAATCTATCTTCAACTTTAGAACCTCCTCATTATTTTCTCATGTTCTTGGACTCTATGTGAGGGAAGGCCCTCATATTTATGTGAATACTACCTCTTCATGTGTTGGTGAGCCCTCTGTGAGGGTTTCTTCTCATGCTCCCCCTTGTATTGAGTATTTAGATGACAGTATTTTTTGGGCCATTGTTCGTAGAACAAGGAAAGGTCTTCCTTCTTCTTCTTCCCAATCTCATTCTCATGTTATGGGTGTTAGGTCAACCCCCTCTTGATTTAGGGTTGTCAAAGTGGGACCTTGGTGGTCTCTTCTCTCTTGTTAATAGTCTGGTAAGGCATCTTGGTTGTAGTCATTTATCTTTCTCTATTGTACTGCTTCTTTGTAGTTTATGGCCTATTTGGGCATGTTTCATCTATCCTTTTGGCATCCTTTATAAAAGGTTAGGGACCTTGTTTCCCTTTTACCATAATCAAAAACATTATATTCTATATGATTTTTTGTAAATACATATTTTTTACAAATGTTGCCTATATTTACTATAAAATGAGGGCTTAGGTGAGTAGTTTGTTACACATGTTATGTGATCTTTTTTATATGTCATATGTTCTTCACCACTTATAAATTTTATATTTAATTTTCCTAACACATTAAGATCTACTATTATTTATTTGAGATAATGATTATAAGACTTGTGGATGCACCAAAAATGATTAATTAACTTCTCATTTTAAACAAAAAATAATGGACAGAAACTCACTATCATGAACACATGGATCGCC
The DNA here is from genome assembly GCA_007258455.2 of Sequoia sempervirens. NCBI lineage: Eukaryota > Viridiplantae > Streptophyta > Pinopsida > Cupressales > Cupressaceae > Sequoia > Sequoia sempervirens. The sequence goes on along the minus strand of VDFB02323793.1, from coordinate 53,559 downwards.
ATATCATAAAAACTTACCACCTCATCACCTTATTATCCCATGACCATGACAATAGAACATAGAAATACGACCTCATAATTATCATAAATAATATTACATGATGCATATGTATCATGGGAGCGTGCATAAACAAAACCAAACCTCTAATTCAAAATTTCATCATGCAACTCATTAGCATATGTATTATTCAACATTACATCATAAATAGGGAATAAAAACCTATTCACTCAATGCCACCTTACATACATATCATAATAGGCATTTTAATATCAAATTTGAAGTTTTCAAACTCACATAGCTCACAAGTGCATACTCAATTGCAAAAAAAATTCTAATGTTAATATCCATCAAGCGTACAATTTAAAATGATTTCCCCATGTAGTCTCCATGGTCACTTAAATAGGGTAGAACCTTGTATGAATCCATGGCTAGGTTGTACGTAGCTAAAAACATCATACTTATTCATTAAACTAATTTTACAAAGGCACTTGCATGCTCAAAGTCTACAAGATAAGGTTAGATTTAGGAAATAACAACTTAATTCACATATTGCACCCTATACAAGTGCTCAATGATATGTAATCTAATTGAATTTGTCCATTTTGAATACTTCACATCACTTACTCTACAATATTTTGATCCTCCATTTCTATAAAATAGTTAATGAAAAGAAAATAGAAAAAGAGAGGGTGACAAAGAAAACTTAGAAAGTCTAATTTGAAAATTTTCTAGAATTAATAGTAATCAACAATAAAACACCAATTAACTACCATGTGCTTCACTAGACATTGTCACAATTACACACAAGTAGTTCAAGCTCCAATGGAAGTTTCAAATTACAAAAAGAAATACATAAAAAAAATCATAAGAATGACTTAATTTCATGGCATATTTCATAACAAAAAAATAATTTCAATTACTATACAATTTTAAAGCTTTCATAACTTGAACAAACATCTATGCACGTGAATTTTTAGAAATTACAAGTAATAATTCACTAATGGGAAGAAAACCATGAAGTGAATTTAGTAATAATTATTATTTACTATAAGATCTCTCAGTTATCAACAATTTTATCCTCCTTTTAATAATCAATCTTATGGCCTTTTATAAGCAAATATACTCATAACTAGTTGGAAACCAATGGCCAAAATTAATTCTCAATCAATGGCTCAAATTTGAAATAACAGTATATTTTGATTTTTAATAGAATATTCAAGTTTTATGATGTTCTTGGCATATTCTCTGTTGAGAATTGTGTCTCAACCTTGCAAGCTTTTTCCAGAAAATTCTAGAATTTGTTTGTGGTAGTTCTCCACATGTTTATGTGTTGGAAAAAGGTGTATGAGTTGTTAAAAAATGTGCCTTGTCTGTAGTAGAATAGAGGAGGGATATTTTTAGAGTATAAACAACTCATTGTATAACTTTTACGGGGGTCTAAACTAGAGGACAAAATTATGGACGAAAATGCTATTTTAACTTGGTTGTTTTTCCATCTTGGAGTTACAAATGACAAGTGGGTAACATGTGGCATGGTTGTTTTGCCTATGGTTTTGGCCCATGGTTTTGTAAAACCACAAATGATTTCCAGGTTGTAAATCACTATAAAAGGAGGGCTTGGGGAGGTGTTTGTATCATCGAGTTCAGTTTGCAAGACTGGGTGCTAGAAGGAGTCTCTCTGAGTCCGAGTTTGAGTTGTGGTGATGCACTCCTGTAAGAACTTGCATTGCAAGTGTATTGTAATCCTTTTGATTTGATAATACATTATGTGGGTTTTGGAGGGTGGGGTTTTCCTCCTGGAAGGGTTTCCCCATGGTAATTATTGTGTTATGTGTTTATTGTGATATTTCATTTATGCATGTTTATTTGTCCATTGAAATCTATGTAATAGTTAGTTGAATTTTCATAATCATCCTCTCAAGATTAGCGTAGGAAGCGATTCCGCGCACCTTTGCCTCCTTACAAGTGGTATCAGAGCCTGGCTAGTTTTGGTTCTATTTGTTGGGTACAAGGTTTTTTGAGCTAATCAAGGTTTGAGTGGGAGCTTGTGCAGAGGTTTTCATTTCTGTATTGCAGGATTGCAAACATGGCAAGCATATCGGGGAGGATTGATGTAGAAAAATTTTCTGGCACAAACTTTGAGATGTGGAAGTTGAAGATGGAAGATCTATTAATTGATCGATATCTATGGGATGCGATGGATGAGAATACGCTGAGGCCCGCAGATCCAACTTTAGCTACACAATATGATGTGATTGATAGAAAAGCTAAAGGTCTCATCAGATTGTGTCTTGTAGATTCAATTCTGATTAATGTCCATGAAGAATCTACTGCAAAGAAGCTTTGGAAGAAGCTAAGTGAGATCTACCAAGCAAAATCACTTGTGAATAAGATTTTCTTGAGGAAGAAGTTGTATTCCTTGAGAATGGAAGAAGGTGGATGAATTTCTAAGCATCTTGAAACATTCAATATGTTGGTGACTCAGTTGACCTCGGTTGGGGTTAAGATGGATGAAGAAGAAAGGTGCCAAACTTTGTTGTGTTCATTGCCAGACTCATGGGACAACCTTGTCATGGCCATAGGGAGCACTTTGGTTGTCTTGAAGATGGAGGACGTTGTTGGTTCTCTACTTTCTGAGGAGACGAGAAGGAAGGTCTCTATGAATGCCAAAGAGACTTTGAGTGTTCGAGGAAGACCAAAAGAAAGAGGCAAGAATGAAAAGCAGCATGGCCATTCTAAGTCCAAGAATAAGGGGAGATCAAAATCTCCTGGTAAGTCCAAGGCAATCTGTTGGAATTGTGGCAAACCTGGACACTTTCGAAAGGACTGTAAAGAGGAGAAGAAGAAGAAGAAGAAGAAGCAAGATTATGATTCTGAATCCAAGAAGGAAGATGGAGATGCTTTCATCACAGCCTTGGCCACTCATGTAGGTGACAATGTATGGTTGATAGACTCAAGTTCATCTTTCCACATGACTCCTAATAGAAACTAGTTTAGTAAGTATGAAAATTTTGATGGTGGTAAGGTGTATTTGGGTGATAACTCTGTTCTTGATATTGTTGGTCGTGGAATTATTTGTGTGAAATTTTCTAATGGTATAATTAGAAGATTTGATGGTGTCTTGCATATCCCGAGACTAGCAAGAAAGTTGTTATCTGTTAGCAAACTAATAGATGCGGGTGTGCTTGTACAGTTTTCTGAAGCAGATGTGAAAATGGTGAGAGGTGCTATGGTAATAGCAAGAGGAAGCAGATTGGGTACATTGTACCAGCTTGATGCATGCACGGTTGAGTGCAATAGTACTTCTAATAAGATTGTGAAAAGGACTACTTTGTTGGAGAAGGAGAGGGTTTCTCTTTCAATAGATGGTAGTGGTTTTTGGGTACCCAAGGGTGCTCTATCTACCGAATCAAAGTTACCTACATAGAAGACCATGTTATGGCACCAAAGACTCAGCCACATAGGTGAGAAGGGTCTACGGACCTTGAAAAATAAAAACCCTGTTAATGGGTTGAATGACTGCAATCTTGAGTTCAATTTTTGTGAGCATTGTATCTATGGTAAACAGAATCGTATTCAGTTTTACTCGAGTTAACATAAGTCTTCATGTATTTTGGATCTTATCCATTCAGATGTATTTGGTCCAGTTGATGTTTCTTCTATTGGTAGATCAGTTTATTATGTTTCTTTCATTGATGATTTCAGTAGAAGAATATGGGTTTATTTTCTTAGGAGTAAAGCTGAAGTTTTCAGTCGTTTCAAAGAATTTAAAGCAATGGTTGAGTTGCAAACTGGAAAGAAGATAAAGTGTTTGAGAACTGATAATGGTGGTGAATATTGCTCTAATGATTTTGACACATTTTGTAAAGATTATGGTATTAAAAGAGAGAAGACGACTTCGTATTCTCCACAGCAAAATGGAGTTGCAGAAAGAATGAACAGGACCTTGATGGAGAAGGCTAGGAGTATGTTGAGTGGAGCTGGACTGGAACAAAAGTTCTGGGCTGAAGCTATTGCCACTGCTTGCTACCTGATAAACAGGTCTCCTACATTATCTCTTGTTGATAAGATGCCAATGGAAGCATGGTCGGGCCACAAGCCTTCACTTAGACATCTAAGAGTGTTTGGTTGTGAGGTATATGCTCATGTGCCAAAGGAGAAGCAAACAAAATTGGACAACAAAGTTGTCAAATGTATCTTCATTGGATATAGTTATGGTGTGAAAGGATACAGGCTTTGGGATCCTGTTGCACAAAAGGTATTTTATTCCAGAAGTGTTATTTTTAGAGAAACTAAGCCTTCTTCTGTTATAGTGTAGCCAGAACAGATGGAAGAAAAGAAAGATGTGATTCAACTGCCTGCTACACCTGAGAAAATTGAATCGAGGCCCTTAGAAAGACAAGATGTTGAGGAGAGCTCTACGAGTTCTGAATCATCAGAGGAAGAGGGAGAACCTGAACCTAAACCTAAACCAGATCTTGTTTGAAGGTCTAGTAGATAGAGGAAAGCACCAGAAAGGTATGGATATTCTCTTGATGATTAGAGGTGTATATTTGCTTTGAATGCTAATATTGATGAACCGAGATCTGTAGAAGAGGCTCTTGGTATGAATGATTCAGAGTCCTAGAAAATAGCCATGGAAGAAGAGATGGCAGCTCTTAAGAAGAATGACACATGGGACCTTGTACCATTGCCTGAAGGATGAAAGCCTGTTGGTTGTAAATGGGTGTTCAAAAGGAAGATAGGTTCAAATGGAAGCATTGAGAAGTATAAATCATGTTTGGTTGCAAAAGGTTACTCCCAGGTTGCAGGAGTTGATTATGGTGAAATTTTTTCTCTTGTAGCAAAAATGACATCCATTCATTTTTTTCTTTCTATTGCAACAGCTTATGATCTAGAGATCGAGCAAATGGATGTGAAAACAACTTTCCTTCATGGAGATTTGGAGGAAGAAATTTATATGACACAGCCAGAGCACTTTGTGGTGAAAGGTAAAAGTCATTTGGTCTGTAAGTTGAAGAAATCCTTGTATGGTTTAAAACAAAGTCCTAGGATGTGGTACTAGAAGTTTGATACATATGTTTTGAGTTTGGGATTTGTGCGATCTAAATCTGATCACTGTATATATTACAAGTCTAATGGTTCAATTATTTCCTAGTTATTGCCTTATATGTTGATGACATGTTATTTATTGGCAAAGGAAAAGGTTTGATTGTAGAATTAAAATCTCAGCTCTCAACAAAGTTTGAAATGAAAGATCTCGGTGCAGCAAGGCATATTTTGGGAATGGAGATTATAAGAGATAGGAAAAACAGAAAGCTTTGGCTAGGCCAGAGTAAGTATGTTGGTACTATTCTGAGAAGATTCAATATGCAGGATTCCAGACCATCGAGTGTTCCTGTTACTATGGGAACAAAGCTTTCTAGCTCATAGTGTCCTACATCCCCATTGGAGATGGAAGAGATGAGTCGAGTACCATATCAGAGTGCTATTGGAAGTTTGATGTATGCTATGGTCTGTACAAGACCAGACATTGCCCAAGAAATGGGAGTACTTTCCTGTTACATGTCTAATCCAGGAAAAGCACATTGGGATGCAGTAAAAAGAGTTTTCAGATACTTGCGGGGTACCTCAAAGTACTCTATATGTTTTCATGGAACAGGAAATAATCATTCCTTGGATATTCAAGGCTACGTGGATTCAAACTGGGCTGGTGATGTTGATAGAAGAAGATCCACCAATGCATATGTGTTTACATTATTCGGTGGTGCAATCAGTTGGATGAGCAAGCGGCAAGCTATGGTCACTTTGTCCACTATAGAGGCAGAGTATATGGCAGCTACTCATGCCTGCAAGGAATCCATCTGGCTAAAGAGATTTTGTTTAGATATAGAGTTCAAACAGGGTGCAGTGACAATTTATAGTGATAGTCAGAGTGCAATCTGCCTAGCGAAGAACCCGACATTTCATGCCAGGACCAAGCACATTGATGTACAATATCATTTTGTGAGAGATATGGTTGAGGATGGCAAGGTGAAGCTGGAGAAGGTGGAGACTTTGGTGAATGTTGTTGATGCATTAACTAAGCCCGTGAGCACAGAGAAATTCAGATGGTGTTCAGAGTTTATGGGGCTCTCGGCCCCTAGCAATTAAGTCCATGACACTTTGGATCCCCTGACTCTTGCAAGGTGTTCGACAAGTGGGAGAATGTTGAGAATTGTGTCTCAACCTTGCAAGCTTTTTCCAGAAAATTCTAGAATTTGTTTGTGGTAGTTCTCCACATGTTTGTGTTGGAAAAAGGTGTATGAGTTGTTAAAAAATGTGCCTTGTCTGTAGTAGAATAGAGGAGGGATATTTTTAGAGTATAAACAACTCATTGTATAACTTTTATGGGGGTCTAAACTAGAGGACAAAATTATGGACGAAAATGCTATTTTAACTTGGTTGTTTTTCCATCTTGGAGTTACAAATGACAAATGGGTAACATGTGGCATGGTTGTTTTTCCTATGGTTTTGGCCCATGGTTTTGTAAAACCACAAATGGTTTCCAGGTTGTAAATCACTATAAAAGGAGGGCTTGGGGAGGTGTTTGTATCATCGAGTTCAGTTTGCAAGACTGGGTGCTAGAAGGAGTCTCTCTGAGTCCGAGTTTGAGTTGTGGTGATGCACTCCTGTAAGAACTTGCATTGCAAGTGTATTGTAATCCTTTTGATTTGATAATACATTGTGCGGGTTTTGGAGGGTGGGGTTTTTCTCCCGGAAGGATTTCCCCACAGTAATTACTGTGTTATGTGTTTATTGTGATATTTCATTTATGCATGTTTATTTGTCCATTGAGATCTCTGTAATAGTTAGTTGAATTTTCATAATCATCCTCTCAAGATTAGCGTAGGAAGCGATTCCGCGCACCTTTGCTTCCTTACATTCTCAACATATTCCCTTCTTTGACAAGGTGTACGAATTAATGGGTTGTATGGATATTCTCTGAAAATCTTTAAATGAAATCAACAACTAGTAGCTCCAACAAGTTGAAATTTAGCATTGCCTACAAAATAAATAAATAAAAATTCATCAAATATCACATATTTTACAAAATAAATCTAGAAAAATAAAAATATAGTTTGTTACTTTAGATTTAGGTTTTGAAAAACTTTAAATGCTTCTAATAATTAAAAATGATTATTAACGATTTAAATAATTAGTAGAATTTTAAATAATAAAATATGCATTTCCGGGTTGAATTCTCATAACCTCCCTTTTAGGTGTACTTAAAGATAAATTCCAAAAAAAAAAAAAAAAAATTACCTTACAAGAACATTAAAACATTGTTAGCATGTGAGAGAGAGGTAAAACATCTAGTTCCCACAAATTTTTAATATTCTTATTATTACCATGTTGCCTTTTATTCATATCTTCCCTACACAAAGAATTCAATCTCTTGTATACTTCACACTATAATGCCCAATAAATAAGTTGACCTTTGGATGAACATATATTTTCTCTTTATTAATTTGAATCCTTTTAAATGCTAATTTAAAATTTAGAAATAAATTAATCATTTTCAAAACTTTTATCTTTTATTTATAAAACCTTTATAATGATTTATTATATAATGTTTATGGAAAATGTCCGTTAGAAATTATTTATTCACATGTTCTTTTAAATGCCCTTTTTCATATATTGTCACTTGTAATTGATCACCCCCTTTTAAAAGACTTATCAAAGTCATCTATTGACTCATGAAAGGACATATATTTGTTGCCATGCTTTATTTCATACCCACATAGAAAAGTTAAACTTCATTTTAAATATGTCGGAAAATACCTTTTAATATGTGCTCTTATGTGTTTCACTTATAAATCAATTTTCAAAGTTCTTTAAAAAAATTAATGTTTTTAAATTTTATATATTTTATATATTGGATAAAGAGTACAAAGAATAAAAGATATTACCTACAATACAAATTTTTAAAGATTACAATGACTAAATATATGGCAAAAGCTAGATAAAATAAGGAGTTAATACTTGAGCTCAAATATTTACATAGGTTCAGATTGTATTTTTTTTCAAGCCAATAAATCTAATCTTGAATATTTTGAAGCTAAATCATGGTCATTATATTTTTCTTAGATAAATCTTAAAGCTGCAAAATTATAAAAAAAAAAAAACAACTTGAAAAATTATGTCAAAGTAAAGCATTAGAATATCAATTTCCTAAAAATAGTTGCTTGAAAATACAACAATACACTCGGCCTTCCAAATATGTTTTCAAACAACTTGTTTGATAGAATCAACAATCACATTATTATGCAAATCAAATCCAAAGAGAGCTTCTTTCTAGTTCAACTTATGATGAAAAATAGTAGGATTTTTTTTAAATAGCACTCCATATTTTTTAATAGATGGGAAATCCCAAAATATATGTCATATTTTCAATACTTAAGCAAAAGGGATAATTAATTGGTTGAACCATAAAGCATTTCAATTTATCTTCAACATGAGGTTTATGATGTACAACCTTCCATGCAAGTAATTGTGTCTCCACATTAGTTTTTTTTATTTTCATATTTGTTCACTTAGGTTGGTCCACCTTTTGGCGCTAAATTTGCATTTCCATTTATGATTGAGGTGAGGAATGATATGCCATTGATGCAAGGAATGAAGATAGATTTTATTTAATGAGAGAACTAAAATGAGTAGAAGATAGTCACTTCCAATATTCAAAAAATTGCATTCCTTGGGAGTACAAATTTTCATAGTGGACAAATATCATAAGTTCTTTGTACTTGGCGTTCAAATCATATTGCTCTTTTATTTTTAGCAATAAATTGCCCAATAAAAAGGATTAAAATCTCAAATATCTTTAAATTTTCAAGAACTATCTTATACAAATAATAGGCATGTTTAGAGAAAAAATAGCAAGTGAATGATTATGATAATTAAGTTTACTCTACCAAATTGATGATGAAGCAAAGTTGAATCCATGTTGCAAAGAGGAATCATTCCACTACAAAATTTGACAAACTTGTTGCCAAGCTTTCCAAATGGACTATAAAGGGAAAGAAGTCTTGATTTTGAGAAAAGGAGACAATTATTCTATCAAACCAACTAATTGACTATCAATTTTTGTTTATTATAACTTGGATAATTTGATTACGAATAAGGATTTTTCATGGTGCATCCCCTTTAGAAGCTCTAATAATCCACTTTGTATCAATGTATAACCCTTGAGTTTTGGGGTCAATGATTCCAAAACCACCCTTATGTTTTAGTTGAATGCAATAGGACCAAGAAAAAATAATAAAACCAGCATTGCCATCCCATTTAGACTAGTGAAAACTTCTAATTATTTTTTTTCAAATATTCATCTCTTCTTGAATGGCATCCAACAAGATGAGTAATAAACATGGGGAGGAATGAAAATTTTATTAGCAACTTGAATCTCACTAGCCAATGATAAGAATTTTTTGCCCTAATTAAATAGCTTGTTCTTAAGTTTGTTTAGGAACTAGTCCCACATTTTAGAAAGAGAAACCCCTATACCAAAAGGAATTCAAAGATATCTAGTAATATCCCCATGTTTAATTTGCCTCCATTACTTGGGAATTTGGTCTCATTGTGAGCTAATTGTGAACCAAAAATAGAATAGTATAAAATTTTAGGATGGCCAAGGTGTTCTTTAACTCTTCTTCAAAAGTTTAGAAAAATAACATACTATCGTTAGCAAAATGATATTTAATAGCCACCTTATTTTTACAAAATAGAAATCCCTTTTATATGGTTTATTTGTTTAGCTTTGTGAAGAATATATCCCAATGCATCAATTGTAAGCACATATAGGAAGGGGGGTAAAGTACATCCTACCTTATGGACCATTGTAATTCAAATAATTTATTCAAAGAGTTATTGATCACAGGGTGGGAATTGGCATCTTGGAACAACATATGATCATGCTTTTGCAATTTAGGATTGAAACCCAACCAATGTAACATTTTGAGAATGAAGTCCCAATGAATTATGTCATAGGCTTTATCAAAATCTAACTTGACCAACAAAGAATTTTGGCTCAATTGTTGGGCCCATTCAAGAGTCTTTGAAACCAACAATATATTTTTTGAAATATATCTACCTTTGATAAATCTAGTTTATTCAAATCTAACAATTCCTTGGGCCACAAGTTTAATCCTAATAGCCAATGCTCTAGTAGTAATTTTAGAAGAGGTGTTTAATAAGGTAGTTGGTCTTCAACTAGCAATGGTATTATCATTTTTCTCTTTAGGAATCATCTTGATTAAACCTTTATTAATTTTTGGTCCTAAGGGCCTCCAACTAGAGCATATAGAAATCATCCTTGATATGATTCCACATGATTTAATAAAATTTAGCTAGGAGGCCATCAAAACTTGGTCTTTTATTAGGTTTCATAGAAATAAGAGTGCATATTCAATATCTTCCAAGGAAATAATACAATCCAAAAAGAGAGTATAATTAGGATCAGTTTTATTAGGGATATACTCCTTGATAATTTATTTCATATTTTTTTGAAAATCCATCCAATTCTTCTCTTCTTTAAATAGTTTTTCATAAAATTTCTATAACACCATAGAAATTTCAACAAAATTAGTGTGTAATACACGCTCATCCAATATGGCACAAATTTTCTCTTGTTATGTTTATAATTGAGATAAATTAAAGGAAAAATTATATCATCCCTTTCCTTTCTTGATCCAATGAAGTCTAGCTCTTATTTTAGCATTGCAACCTTTATAATTGTCCAACTTTTATAGTTATTTTTTTATGACAACAATAGAAGTTTGAATCTTCTCATTATTAAGATTAACATTTAATTCTTCCCTAGCATGTTCAATCTTCCCATGAAGCTATTTTTCTCTACATTTCTCTCTCCAAGCCATTGTACATACCAAAGGATTGAAGGAAATTAATGCATTGATTCAAAGAAACACACCACCACTCAATCCAAGAACCCCCCTCTTGAGGTTTAGGGGTAGAATTCCAAATTATTGTTAAAGAAACAACACATTAAAGATTTTTAAGTGGGAATTGTTAATTTTATAGGGAGATGGGAAGAATTCCTTGACTTTTGAGAAGTGGAAATAGAGAAAATGATAGGAAAATGATAAAAAAAAAGGGTACTAAAATAATCCACTAGCACACAAGCCCCAAACAATGATTCTCTAATTAGAGATTATGAGATAAATAAATAAAAAATTAAATCTTCTCATCTTCCTGTCATTTACAATTCTACAATTATATCAAATAAACCAATTGCTAGTATGGCTTGCAATTTTATTATAGATGGGGTCAAACACTCCAACTAAATTGCAACAATAAATCCATCTTTCAAATTATCCATTGCTAAATTTGAAATAATTGTACCAAATATGGTATGCATGATGCTCCACCATATTAAAATCCCCTCCTAACACCCAATCAACATTAGGAATATTTTTATCCATCCAATCCCAAATAATAGATCTTAATTTTTAGGATTATTAGGAGCAGAAACAAAGAAGAAACCAATAGATTGTCCATTGATAAAAGAGAGGGCCTAAAAATTGTTGTATGAAGGGTTGTCACCATTATCAATGATAATTTTAGAAATCCAAAGAGTCAAACTAATAACCCCACCATTTCCATCTCTCTACAAAGTATGAAAGAAAGTTGCTTCCTTCTATAGATTGAATAGATTAAATTTGGTGACCATTGCTTAATTTACCTTCTTATAGGAATAAAACATCGTGTTTCCTTTTCTATAAAGCTTCTTTGACTCTAATTTTTTTTAGGGAAATCCCTTTAACATTCCATGATAACATTATATAGTTCATGGTGAACCATAAATATTATTATATCCTTATGGTAAAACTCCAAAGTGATTAGAGAGAAACAAAATGCTCTAGATTCATGTGTTCATCCAAACCTAATTAAGGGGACCTTGATCTTTGCTAAGAGTTAAGAGAAGGTGAAAGAGATGTCCTATTAGGATAATTTAGTAAACTTGGGAAATGAGGTGGGGATGGGTCATGAGAAGGATGATGTGTGCTAGCAGTAGGATGGTAGGGTTACTTTCTCTTCCTCACAACCTCTCCATGCATCTAACATAATATCCTCTTTGTAAGTTGATGAGCTCATAATAGGAAACACAAAGGGAGAATGGAGGATAGAAGGGTTAGTTTGAGAGGAAGATATAGAAGAGGTTTTGGGAGCTAAAAAAAGTAAAAGATCCTATTTAACAACTTTATTGACTAGAATAGAAGAAGAATGGGCAATGAGAGACCTAGTCTTTCTAATAGGACAATCTCGAATAAAATGGCCTTCTTTTCAAAAAAATAAGTAAGCATTAGGCTTGTTCAAATAAACTATTGGTTTTTCCAATTAAAAACTAGGGCCAAACAATTTAATAATCTTAGGAAATGATTTATTCAAATCCACTTCCACACACTCTCAGATGTAGTCATAGGGTGAAATTTTTTCTAAAGTTTGTTTACACCATGTATCACTTTACCAAGTTGGGCCACAATATCCTTAAGGATTGGTTTGAAGGATAAATTTAAATATAGTACTTATAACCACATTGGATAGCATGAATGGGAAGGGACTTCAAGATTAAAATCAAAGGTCCAAGCTTGAAGATAACTTACTTGACCACAAATAAACCATGTACCATATTTTAACATTGCTTAGGATTGATCAGTAGCTTTAAACATGCAAGAAACATAATCTTTACCAAGCCCACTTATTGTTTCAATTTCCCAACCCTTGTTTTCCTAATTTAGTTTTTTCCATGTGTAAAACACCAAATTCAATTATGATTCCTCTTAGAAAGAACAAAATAGCAGTGCTCATTTGATATTCTGCAATGTACTCAACAATATCATCAAGGAACTGGTATTCTAAGGTTTTACCTTATTCATCTATTGAAGACTCTTGAATCATTTCATCTTTTTCAACACTCTAGTTTTCCACCACATTATTCATAGTAATTTCATGCATTTTTGTCTCTTTTAAATTTTGTTCTCCTACCATATCATGAATTTCTTTTTTCACCTTCATATTTGTGGAAGAAACCCTAATCTTGTTATTTTTCATAGCTCCCAATTTCCTAGCCACATATGTGTTTGACACTTGGTTTCTCCTTTCCAATCAATATTCGGGACCTCTTTCTTAGAATCTACCATCCTATCCATAGAGAAAGAATTCATGGAGGGAGGATTCATGCACTATAGAAAATATTAATGCCACTGAAAAATAGGTTTTTCCTTAGGGGTTTTTTGTATTTTTTTATCTCCTCTTTTCGCTAAGTCTCACCACCCAACCCCTCTCCTTGCTAGAAATTTATACTTCAAGAAATAAAAACCTTAGGGATAAGAACCAAGAAATATAACCTACACCTTATCATCCATGTCGCCATGTAGAGATGTAACATAGAAAACCCTAAAAAATTATTTTCTATTATGTTCATCTTCCCTCTAGAAACACTATCTTTTTTTGAAATTAAAGAATTTTTTAAAATTTTTTAGACTTAACTCTCATTGATTCTTAGTAGTAGACATGAGACTTAGTAATATAATACTTACCACACCTCACATTATCTCATCATAATCTAAGAATAAATTATCAACATTGGTTGTAAGAAAGTGGCGTTATATCCCTACAAAATAAATCCCTCAAGTGTAATGTTTATTATGTTAATTTTATTTGAAAATACAATTGCATAATGGACAATTTAACAATTAATGAAAACCTTCATTTCAACTCATTTATACTTTATAGGAATTCAATGTCCAAGTAGACATTTGCACATGTTTTTGATATAAAAATTAGAAAAACAAGGGTGTTGTCCTTTAGAACAAGGCGCCACAGGCCATTAGCAGCAAAGTAACACAAACAACACAATGACAGCAAGGTCTAAAATCTAACCAGCACCCTTAGCAATTCATATCAAAAGACACATCCAAAAACTCACACAATTACTAATACTACTAGTAATGTCCATCATGAAACCATGATTCAAAGCAGTCTCAACCACATACCACCAAGGGTCATACCAGTCATAGGAAAACATAAACATAATAAGCATTTCTTTAGCAAAATTAAAAAGAAACAATGGCCATTGAGGCCAATACCAGCGAAAAACCAAGTCCCACATGAACTTAATCCTTCTTCCCACTACATGGCTTGATTATACTTATGGTGGTCCAATCTTCAATTAAAATAATAGTTACATTTGTACATGTTATGCATTATATTCACGTAAAAATAATGGTTTGTGAGAAATCAATTGTCAAGTGAATATTGTGCAAATACGAGCTCCAAATGAATATTATGGAATTTTGATGTTGAACCGAGCAATGTTTTTGCACTTTATTTTTTGCACGATTTATAATAAACCTTTTTTATTTATTTTTCTTTATGGAAAAAATAAAGTTATTGTGCTTATCATTATATGAACTTGACAATCAAGTTTTTGCAGCTATACTTTTGCTAAAAGATTACATAACAATGTCCAAATACAATTATTTTATTATTCATCCATCAAATTTTAAAATTGATAAATGTTAATGACAATATGAAGGGAGTATAGCTTTTAATATAGGGTTTTAAATTTATTATATTTGTCTCCCTTTATTGATCGATTCCTCCTTTTAAATTTTATTAAAATCTATCAAAATTAAATAAAAAAATTTAAGTTTTTAAAGATTTAAAGTTTCTTTCAAAATTAAATAAAACTTTTAAAGTATTTTAAACATAGATTTTTTAAGATTTTTTAATCTTTAGAATTTAGGAATAAATGGATAATGGTTATAAAATTAAGTTTTATTTATCCTTTTTTAAACCATGACATCTGCTTTAAATATTGTCTTAATGGTAATTGACAATGATGTCACATGCATTTCATCATCACCATACTATAAACGCTTCACTTTACCTTGCAAAAAATGGGGTTCTAATTGATCATTGTGGAATTTGGTGTTTGTATTCAAGTTGCATGTAAAAGTGGAGATCAATGTAGATAAATCACCATTGATACTTCTGTTTCCATAATTATCACATCAAGTGTTGATAATAGCTCCCAAACACCAATAAATTTTCCCAAACACTTTACAAATAGCTTACTAAGAAGAATGAATATGATGTTGGATAAAATTGCCCATTTGAACATGTATCCCTTACCTTGAGAATAACTCTAACCAAACATTTTAAGACATCAAATAAATTATTAGTGACAAACGATGGGGCTATAAGGCCTTTAAATTTTAAGCCAAATCATGTTCTTGTTGTGAGACAACATAGACTCCTAGATTAACAACATCGACAAGACCATCTACTAGATACTAATGCTTGTCTACAAATTTTTTGGAACACGAAACTCTTGACTCAAAGTTGGATTGAAACTGACCTCATGTGACAATAAGCACTTTCCAAAGATAAGGATAAAAACATTGACCTATGGGAAAACCTTAAGCTAAGCATGCACCTAAAAATGACAGAGGGTCCTTATTTTGGTAGAAGCAAAATAGACCATGTTGTGAGACACCAAAAATTCATTTGTGTCACAAGGGGATATGTTCTCATAGGTTGACCCCTAAAAATAGGAATAAAATCAAATATAGCAAGCGAGGGCCTTAAAATAATGTATGTAAATTTGTAATTCCATTTAGTGCACCAAATTCAAATGTTTTGTTATTGATTAATCCTTTATTGCTCTAGAATGAGAAATGGCTTGTGGATTTTGAATGATGTAAAATGAATGTTAATAATTTTTTTAAATACTAATACACATTGATCAAATTTTATAAAACATGTACTTAGCTCAAGGTAAGAAAATGAAAAAATCTCATTGCCCAAATCAAAATTTTGATTTTTAAAAATGGAAGGGTCAAGCTTGTGACCATAAAAATCACCTTGGTGATTGAATGACCAAAGTGTGGTGGCTAACATCTATTTTTGAATAATTATGCAAATAAGTATGTTGAATATATCAATAAGACAAATGTATTGGGGTTTGTGTGTAAGGATAAGGTAAGGGCTAAGCTCTTGGGAATGCAAGCATAAGGATGGGTAAAGGGTAAGGGAATGAGATAAATTTCACTTAAAATTGTGTCATTTATTGAAATCTACAGGTATGAAGACATTCTCCCAAAATAAGCTCAAAACTAAATAAAAAATGACATAGATAGTCAAACCTTTACCATTAAATATTATATCTTAGTTTCTAAAACTTACAACCTTAAAAGTTTAAAACAACATAATTTATGAATGCATCTCACTATATAATATTTATAAGAGTTATCAATGATATTAGAGAATAAAAATTAGAACTAATATACAAAATAAAAAATTTAATTCATATAAAAAATCCAAGAAATTACAATATAAATTACTTTAATATGTATATGTGTGTGTGTGTATGTAAAAATAAATATTTTCGTTGCTTTAAAAAATTACTTACTTTTCATTAATTGAAAGATACAACTAAGTCGAAGACCCTAGCAAATATTGACTTCTATGATGAGGACTAAAAAGGGAAAGTTGTGAAGTGAGCTTAGAGGTGAAGTTAGAAAAGATATGTGAAGACACAAGTAGTTACCTTTTTAAGTGTAATAAAGAGTACTTTGTAACAATGTTTGAGAAATTTATTTTTCATTAATAAGGAATAAGAAAAACTAAAAAAAATAAGGAAACTTCGGTGGATCTCTTTGAGGAGGATTCTTCCTTGGTGGCTATGGCTCCCCTGGTTCCTCCTCCAGCTATCCCTTTTGTGTAACCATTACCCCGATTTGCTATCGCTGTGATGATTAATTTTGCTCGTCCCTCATTGAAAACTATTGTTAATCCCCTGAATGCTCCTGACTCCTCTTTTGTGTTGTCGGCTTCATTGCATGGAGGCTCTTTGTTTGTTGTGGTTGTGGATGAACCACTCATCTCACCTCGCTCGGTTGACCTTGGTTTAGAGCCTGTCTGGTCTATTGTGTAGAAAAAAAGAAGGGACTCCCCAAACCATGGCCTCAAGTTTTGGGAGTCAGTTATACACCCTAGATTCTAAGGTTGCCTAGTTCTAGTACTTCTTCTGACAAGTTGTCTGTCGGTTGTTCGTGTTCTAGTACTGGTTTTTGTGTGGCATGTTTAGCCTATTCTATCGAGCCTTGTGGCTCTTGTTTGTAAGCTATTTCTAGTTCATGTTATGTTTTGAACTAACTCTTTTTTGGCCCTAAGGGTCCTCTGTGTAAAGGGTACTGCACCCTGAAAATGTTGCTTACCTTATCAAAAACTATTAAATGTTTTAAAAAAAAAAATTATAAAAGTATTTTATAGATCAATGATATCAATAATTAGTGTTTGTGTTTTTCGTTAGTTAAAGTCAACACCCTCTTGTTTGTATATGGACACACATGAATTACTAAGAGAATGAATTTGATATTTTAATTATGTGTACTTTCAATTGATGCTTCTAGTAGATAAATCTTAAAGGGAAGAAAGGAGGTGCATTTCCATCTTGAGTTAGTTTCTCGCTTAGAGCAAAGGAAATTTTGGACATGGAATGTGTTAAGTCCCAAAATTGCTCCACTAAAATCCTAGAACATGGTTTTAGCCTCAAGACAAGGGGTGTCATTCATGAAGGTAAAACAAGGGTTATCAACAAATTATAGGGGGCTCAATGCTAATGAATGAGAGTGGATAATCTCTCTTACACTTTGGTCTCAACTATTCCCAAGAGGTGTTCCTATAGGTATCCTAAGTAGGATTGAAATTCTGAAAATATATTACAAGATTTGAAGTTTGTAGTTGTGTCCAAGGTAATTTGGAATTGGATTAAAGGCGAATCAACTACACAAAAGAACTATTATATATCATTGATGTAGTCAGCAGTGTAGAAAATGCAAATGTGGGTGCATAAGGATGATTCATAAATGGTTTTTATGATAAATCTCACCTTGCTTAAAATATTGAATCATAAACTACACAAATCCTAAAACTAATTCATACACTACTAGTGAATGATTTTTTATCTTAAGATTATATGATTGAATCACTAGTTTTCAAGATTGATGCCTATCCATTAGGGAATAGAATCACAATTTATCAAATGTAAAGCAATTGAAACCACACAAAAAAATGTGCATTTGATATATCAAATGGATGGTAACAATAATAGAACATGCTTAAGAATCCATCATAGAATTGCATAAATCCATGTGTAATATAGAAAATACCACTATAATGCTTGTAGTGAATTAGAATACTATAACATTCATTAAATCTAACATTACACATATGCTAGAAAATGTGGCAAAGAATAAACCCTAGTTATGACTGGAAGATTCTTTTGGAGAAATACAAAATATCATAGACACTCTACTACAAATAACACTTACAAGTTTAACCTATTTATGGTTTCACAGAAATGTTGTTGGCAAGATAAGTTGGAGATAAATGATTTGAAACCCTAGCTCACTTTGGCAATGTGGTGATGAAAAATAGCAAATGACCAACTCCTTGAAAGAAGAACGAAGTAATATTTATAGTTCTTATGCGAGCAACGACATAAGGGAAAGGAGTGCCAAGGTGCAAGTAACTCCCAAAAATCCATGAATAATAAAGAGGGGCCAAGCAACTCAACAAAATTAACTTAAAAAATATTATGATTGTTGCCTTGCACAAGTGGCACATACTTCATGAGGGTTACCCTCCCTAATTCTTCCCAAACATTGTAGCTTGGAAAGGAGTGATCCCAATAGATCTCTAAAGTATCTAGGAAATTGACTCTAAGGTACTAAGCATGGGAAAACACCCACCAAATCCATAGGAATGGCCCCAATAGGACACATGTCATTACTTCTGGAGGTAGGAAGTGTTCAAGGGAAAGTGAAGGAAAGTGGAATAGTGAATTAGGGAATTAAATGTCCCTTGGTACCCTTTCAATAATCCAAAACTAGTTGCACTTCACTTTCCTTTTTTGCATTGGAATTCTAATCACTCCATGAGCCTCATTGGATGTTTTAACAACTTTTGAAATTTTTCTTGACTCTATCAACATTTTAGTGGAGGTTTAGAACCACTCTAAAATCACTGACATCTATTGAGATTCACATTCCTTTGTTCATTGACAATTTGATAAAAGTTGTGAAATGTGTTGAACTTGCTAATGAACATTATGGCCCTCCCTTAATTGTCTGCACATTGATGAGTTCTCACAACCACTTTGGGTTTTGATGAGAGATTTAAAACCTAACCCATTTTATCGACAAGCACTACATATAACCTTGTTGGAAATTCCCCCTTGGTTCAAAACCAAGCTTCGAGCATTGAAAAAGATTTCAAAACCTTACCACACTATCAACAAACATTACAAAAATTTTATTCAATGCCCAACACTTGGGATCTTTTGATGAAAATCAAGTTAGTTCAACACAAGAGACATAAGAAAGAATTGAGACCAAGATTTTGGGAAAAATCATAATACTTTCCTCCAACTAATTTTAAGATCCTATATGACATCAACATGTGATGAGGAACACAAAACAACACATGGAATGTGCACAATACAAAGGAAAGGGGAAATGTTGGGAGTGAAATTAGAAAGAAGATACATTAGATGAGTAGAAAGGTGTTGGGATAGGGTCATGGGATGAAACTAGAACTTAGGACTAAGTCCCAAAGTTCCAAGTTTAGATGAACACCTATGACCAAAGAAAAGAGGTAGAAGAATAAGGTGAATACCAAGGGTCGAATCTGTGGAAAGATGGAATTAGAAATTGGATGAAGGAAACCTATAAGATTTAGGGCTTGAAATGGACTAGGGACATGGAAGTTGATGAGGTACAAAGTCATAGGGAGGCCTAAGGCCCAAAGGAAGCTTAGGGGAAGGGTTAGGGAGAAGATCAGGGCACAAGATTGGAGAGGAAACAAGGACTAGGACTATGAGAGAAAGGTGGACCAAGACCAAAGGAGGGTGTGGGAACTAGGTTTAGTTTAGGAATTGGTTGGCGATTAGGCATGGTGAGGGAACTAGAACTAAGGATATCAAAGTTCTTTGGTCTCAGGTCTCTCTAGGCTCCATACCCCAAGGGAAGGAACTACCAAGAGGGGATAGGAATTCGAGCTCTAGAAGGGACCACAAACAAAGGAGAGAATGAATGAGAAGAGGGGCTCCACAGGGATCAAGGAGCAAGAAGCATGTGGCACATGGGATTAGGTGCCAAGGTTCAAGGTTCCGTTGTGATCCCTAGGCTCAATAGGAAGGAAATAGAGTAGGAAAGTGAGGTGAAAGGAGGATCTGAGATCTAGGGAATGAGGAAAACTTGGTGTCGAGTCCGAGAAACCTCTTGAGTTTCAAGTTTCGGTGGGAAGGAAGAGGATTAAATGAATCGGGAGCCTCAAGTTTGGGGTAGGATGTAGAGTGGAAGCGAGATAATGAGGGGGAATTGGCACCATAGACTATCAAAATCCAAGGTTCCTCTATGATTAAAGGCCCAATGAGGAGAAACAAGGGGAGGAAGTGGGATCACAACAAGGAATGAGATATGCAATGGTGATAGTCACAAGGGCAAGGACTGGGATTTTGGGGTAACTTGAAAACTCAAGACCCTATGCAAAGTACAAAAGTCCAACAAAAGCCTATTTTTTTTCCTAGGTAAAACACACACAAACTTGTTGGCATAGAAATAGGACGTCACCATAAGAACACTCCCAACATAAAATTTACTAAGAACTTTGATAAAAACACATTGATTGAGCATCCTTGGGCAAGACTCAACATAGGGGGTCCAACTAAATATCTATTTGATTATTTGTTAGCTATGGGTGGAGGATAAAGATACAAACAAATAAGATAGGACTCAAGGGGGGCTTGGAGATTTCAAATTGAGTCCTAATAGAAGGATTTGTCCCATTACATGTTTGTGGAGTGATTTATTCCTAATACACATTTTAGTAGGGGTTTATTCTCTCATTTCTAATTTGAGAATGGATTTATTCTCTCAAGAGTTTAGAGTTGTTCTCTCAATTTAGAATATGTTCCCTAGCAATCATACCTCATGTATTGATGGATAGTTAGGACATCCACTAACATGTTCAATTAAGTGTGACCTAGTTAGCTTGAGATACTTTAGTGAGTTGTGTGTATGACATCATTCATCAAGTGTCTTTTTAGGTTGCTTGTCTTAGTCTACTACCAACATTCTTACCTTTGTTTGGATTGGCATTGGAAGGAAAAGAATATTAGAATTATTATAATCATTCTAAACATGTTAGTACACTAAGCAATTGCTTTATTTAGGGTTAGTTGGTGGATGGTTATAAGTTAATGTGGGTAGTTAGTATTTATGTGAGGAAGTAAGTTGCTTATGAGATGAAATTAAATTTATAAACCATATTGTAATCAAATTTAGCGTCTTAAAATCCCAAATGAATAAAGATTTCCTTTATTATTTAGGGTTAGTTGGTGGATGGTTATTTGAGGAAGTAAACATGTTAGTACATTAATCAAATTTAGCGTCCTAATAAATAAACATGTTAGTACATTAAACAAATGCTATATTTAGGGTTAGTTGGTGGATGGTTATAAGTTAATGTGGGTAGTTAGTATTTAAGTTAGGAAGTAAGTTGCTTATGAGATGAAATTGAATTTATAAACCATATTGTAATCAAATTTAGCATCCTAAAAATCCCAAATGAACAAAGATTTCCTTTATTATTTTTATGTTATGTAGTATTCACCATTTGAATATACCTCACAACAATCAAAACAATGTAGGGAGGAATTTAATTCTATCATTAAACATCTTAATCTCCTTAAAATCCATTTTTGGATTCAATCATTAACAAAATCTCATTTTTGGCAAATGAGACCACATTTTGGGGCATAAAATGTGTCTAAAAATTACCTGTACAGGCTATTTCCTTCGACTTTGAGGGTTGGATCTTTATCAGAATAAAAAAACACATAGGGAAAAGAAACAACAATCAAATTAACTTTATAACTGCATTATACACCCTATTTATGCAATAAGGGTTTCAGATACAATAGCTACAACTGTTAGGCAACATACCTTAAATATTACCGCACATTTGAAACTGGTAACTATAACTTTCGCTGGTCAAAGGCAACACAGAGCAGAACATTGTTGAACAATAGACGTGTTTATAATAGTGAAAATAATAGAAACTGTTGAGCGCAAGTCAAATTCATGATGTCTGCTACCTCTTTCTTTTCGGCTCTTTATTGGCTTATATTCTTCAATGTTCACATAACTGATCAATCTGTGATTCATGATTTGCAACAAGCTTTCAAATAGAATATGTGTGGGGTGTGGCAAAATAAATGGGGATGCCAAGTGATAGAAAATCTTCAACAGGTCAGCCATTTGTATAGTGCATAAGAATTCGTGAGAACCCACACATTGGACTTCTTCCTTCATGGGTGCCGAGCAACAATAGATATTGAATTTTTTTTATTGTTGTTCACTAAAGAAGTTAAGATTCTATGCTATGCTTCCTTCACCATGCTGTCTTCTGAAATCTTCATATTTTCAAGTGTTGGGTGTGTTTTTCATGAACATGAAACACTATTCTATCACCGCATACTTTCGTTCTCCTCTACTTTGCACACTCCACAAACACTGGTTTCCTCTGAGTTATCATCACTCCATTCTGGATGCATTTAAGACCTCTTCCCTAATGCTCCAATAACATATTGGAAAAATGAAAGAGCACTTACATTTGCACAGAGAAACACTCAAAATAATAATTATATATTGAACTCATCATTGTAGAATGTATTACAATCTAACTTTTATAGTCTTTCGAATATAACCTTTATAAAGCCTTTCAAGTATAACTTCCCAAATAAACTAGAATTCACTAAGGTGACTTTATTAATGTATACCTTAATATTCCAACAGTTTTGTTTATACTATGTTGGCTTTTGAACTTGAATCCCAGATCAGTATCAGCTCCAATAAAATTATGAAAAATAGTATGTGCCTTGAAGGTCTGTGACTCTGTGTAAACCCTATCTTGCATTTTTCTGTATTTACTGATATCTCTTAGCATACTCTGCAATCTCAAGCTAAACATGACAAAAGAGATTTAGGAAAAGTTGCAATCAATGATTGTAAGATAAAGGTGTGGTACAGGAAGAGAGATTTTGAGAAATGGAAAGCCATTTCAGGAAGGCTCACCAGCACCTAAACATGTTAAAAGACAATGTGACGAGTTAAAAAGGATGCTAATTCAGTGGAAAAGGATTTTAAGAAATCTTTTGATAACAAATTCAATGTCCCTAAGAAGCATAATAGGTCATTCTCAATTTGGATTTGAATTGGAATCCTGTTGATTCCAACAAGAAGCATAACACAGTTCAGTCTTGATTTGAATTATACCACACCAAGACAAGTCTACACCTAAGCAACCTAGACTGACTGCACAAAAATCTAAGTTCTGGCTAAGAACAGTGGCCTGCTAGGGATTACCGTAGCTCAATCTTGATTTGGGCAACCTAAACTGGTACTAGACAAAACTTAAGCAACTAGGTTCTGGTTAAGAACAGTTGCCTGCTAAAATGAACTGTAGGAAGGTTATCCTAGCTGTGCCAAAGACAACTAAGACAGTAGCCTGCAAAATCTAAGTAACTACGTTCTGGCTAAGAACAGTGGCCTGCCAAGATGAATCTCAAGGGGTTACCCTAGCTCAATCTTGATTTGGTCCACCATACAAAGACAAGACTACACCTAAGCAACCGAAGTTGATCTATACAAAACTTAAGCAATTAGGTTCTGGTTAAGAACAGTAGCCTGCCAAAATGAACTGTAGAAAGGTTTATAATTATAATGTTTGGCACTATGACAACTACGGCAATTTTAAATTAGCTTTATATGCCTAAATCAGTTTTTAATGTATGTTTTCATTTTGGTGGGTATAAGAATTTTATTGATTAGAAGCTCATTGTATTGAATAAACAAAACTTCCTGAAATAAAATCCATCTTGCCTGCAGATCATATAAAATGCATACAATATTTATTATGTACTCTAGGTGCAGGCGGATTGGCAAGGTTGGTGTAGTCCCATAGTCCCACTCTTGGTCATGGAGTTGAGAAATGAAAAAAAAAATCACGAGGGAAGTCTTGTATGCCATATTGGCATTTGGCTCCACTGTGACCAAAAATGCAAGTTTTTTGTACAGTACTTTGAAGGAGGAAACACCTAAAAATGAACAGTATCCATCTTCACCATCCTATCTATCTGCTCTTCTAGATGGAAATACTGCGAAAATTCAAACTGTTCAAAGATACTTAATATCTTTGAATGATGGAATCTCCTATCAAATAAGATCCATTCAAAAATGAAAACCAAATGCTATTCACCATTTAGGTTTATATGAAAAAATATATACTTCTATTTTAGCATATTCTTAGGTCTGTGATTACTAATCAAATCTCATTCAGTCTCGGTCTTTGTCTGGTTACTGAAATTTATACTTATTATATATCACTGAAAATTGTTAATTACTGAATATGTAACAAAATATCTTACATCCCAGGAACTCGAACAAGTTGCTTTTGGACCAATTCAATTGAAAAACAGTGTTATCATATTTGATGCAAGAAAATGAGACATGAATTGATTTTGAAGATGGTAATCATCTTTTTTTTAACTTACTAGAATGGTAATTATATTTAATATGCTAATTATATGGTATTGGAAATCAATGCCAGATGTGAAATTGGCAATCACTAGAAAATTTGCTGTTACACTCCAGGAACTCCCAATGAGATGCTTTGACCAAGTACAATTAAAATGTTTTCATATTTGATGCAAGAAAATGAGACATGAATTGATCTTAGCAGATGGTAACCATCTTTTTATTAGAATTGTGAATCACTAGAAAAAGAGCTGATGGACCCTCCCACAGCTATTTGCATTCCAAGCCCTAAAACTGATTCCTCCCTAGGTCTCAGATTTTTTATGCCGATGCTGGTGTTGTGGCTCCAATCACCCCAACTGTGTCCATTCTTTGGATCTGGCAGCTTCAAGCTGTTTTTTCTCTACTAGCACCAGTCTTTTTGAATAGGAAGCAGATATTGAAAGTTGTCTTTATGCATGGCGGTGGTTGTTCTGTCTTTGTTGCAGCCCAAGTATCTGTTGGTGTGTAATGTCCCCATTTTTAGCACTGCACTTCTCAGTGATTGATGGCCTATTCCCGGAGTGCTGTCGGCTAGTCAGAGGAAGAATTAGGGTTTCCGACTATTTGGTGGGTTCTCTTGAAGATTCAGGGTTCTGCTTGTTGGAGTTTGGGATTTTGGATTGTGGTTTCTTTCTGGGTTTTCAAAGAGCTTCGCAATGGTGGCGCCTGCATCGCATTCTGAGCAACTTCTCGAATTTACTATTTTTAGTAAATTCTATTTTTAGCAGTGGTCCAGTCAGCATCAGCTCAGCAGGCTATCCTCTTCTGTCAGTTCAGTTGGTAATATCGTTTTGGCCGTTTGATGCTTTTTCTGGAGAGAAGTATTTTAATTAAAATAATGTTTTATTTTAATGTTATGACCCCTTGGCCTAGTGAAACAACTTTATGTTGTTTTAAAAAGGGGGACTTTGATGGGTGGCACCTCATTTGGAGATGGATTTTAATATTCCTAAGGTTGAAAAATAAAGTGGTAAAAAGGGACGCCAACCTTTATGAAAGTCAAATTTTAATTAATTTAAATCAATCAAGTGAAAAGTACGCCATCTTGAAGGAAGGCTTGGTTAAATCAAACCCTAAAAGCATCTTGAAATTAGGGCGCACCTACTGGAAGCTTCTAGAGGGTCTTCTCAAAAAGTTATAAAAGAAAGCCTTGGGTCTTCATTTTGGTATCTTTTATCTACAGTAATGTTACTCTGCCGAAATGGTATTGGTTCGCTTTGAGGAATGAAGGCCTCCTAGCTTGGCTCTTCTTCTTGCTTGAAAGACAGCAACTAGTTGAGAGATTTGAGTGTTATGGATTTGTCTTTTCAGTTATAGTTGGTTTCCTATCCTTTGTAGTTAAGTTTTATCATTTTCTGTCAATTCCAGAGTTGCTGGTCATGATTGCTAAATGTATGTTTCTGCTCACAAGTCTCAAATCATAAACATTCTTGTTTTGAGTATTGTCTCATTGTGTTTCCCTGTTGGAGGCGCCCCTTCATGAATATTTGCAGATTTTAATATGAAGTTTCTAATTTTATAAAGCAAATTCGTCATTCCTTGAAGGCCGTACTTTCTGGAGTGCCTTGGGATTTGTGTCAGCAATTAATAACCACTTTTAGTTGCCATTTCTTATTACTAAACTAGGCGCCATCATTTTGAAGGTCTATTACATCAAACTTGAAGTCATTTGGGTCAGTTTTGAGTGATATATGAGCAATTTAGTAGGTTACAGGCATGCTGGTTTTGTATTTCTGATTTCTGGACTATCACATCAGATTTATTACAGTCAAGTTTGTGTGGGATTTAAGAGTGGTTTCTTGATTTCATTTTGGTCTCATCATTCATAGTAAAACTTTGCAACAGATTTGAGATCATTTGGGTGAGAAATGAGAGAGTTATGAGCATTTTGACAAGGATCTGTGTTGCTGGTTATATATTTTAAGGTGCAGGTCTGTCATAATCAGATTTGAGAAATCTGCATTCTCCTTCTTGGATTGGTGTTAGGAAATCATTAAAGGCTTTGTAAAAGATTCCTTCTTGTTGCAGCAATTTGAAGAGCTCTAATACTTGATCTTGTAGGCATTTAAATATTCATTGTAAGCTGAACAGTAGTACTGTCAGCATTTCTCTCAGTCTTACTTTACATTTTGTAATTGCAATTGTATTTCTTTATCTCCGCCCTATGGTAGCTCCTTTCCCACTCCGGGTCAGAAAGCACATTCTGGGTGTTGAGTTACTTTCAGCATTCTCACTTATTTCCCGTAATTGCATTGTAATTCTTAGCATCTCTGTCATATGGTAGCTCCCATTCCATCTCGGTTTGGAAAGCACATTCTTGACGTCGAGTTATTTCAGCTTATTAGTGATAGGGATCCTCTGACCATATGATTGTCCTTCGCAGGCACATTCTTGGTTAGAGTTTTTGTATAAGCATTTCAATTCAGATCCTCTGACCAATGCTCACACCTTGCCCACATCAGGATCCTGGTGTATATTCTGGTTAGAGTTGCTTCAGCATCGTTTTGGTTTAGAGCTAACCTTAACGGGTGCGTTTTGTTTGTAACTTGCAATTGAAAAAACAAAAAAATTTGGCTCGGAATATTTCAGTGGTATCAGAGCCAAGATCCTGCCATCCTGTGAAAGTAGTCAATGATTTAATTGTCAGATGAGTGATAGAGATACCAGACACTACGTACAGAGAGAGATGACTACAGAGAAGTCTTTACTTGAGTTAATGCAGGAGTTGTTTACGCTAATGAAGGATCCTGACATAAGGTGGGGAATCAGAAAGATTTATGGTAAGTTTGAAAGTCGGGATAGAAAGGTGCACATGTCACATCAGAATGATCATGAGCTTGATAAAGATACCTTGGCAGATGAGGAGTTAAGGGTAGAGCCCCATAATACTTCCCTTGACTTGCATGTAATAGGAAGTGATGATGATCAGCTCAGTGAAAAGAGCATCACAGTCTTGAGTCCTAATAAGGATTCAACCTATGAAGGTCTTGAAGCTAAGGGCTTCACAGAAGATTTCAGTAGAACTGTTGTATGGGAAGAGTGCATTGATGAAGAGAATACTAGTGGTGTCCTTGAACTAGCTTTTGATCATTACCATAATGATATTATTGGTAAAGATTCCATAGTGTTTATGCCTCCATTTGTTGAAGATGTGGTGATGGATAATTCTTTTTATGTTGCTGGCCAAAAAGCTCATGAGTTTACACAAGATAAATTTATGCCAAGAGACCAAGAAGACTTCTTGGGTAAGTATGCAGATGCTAATGAAAAAATCAGCAACACATCTACTTATGATAATTCCAATGGAGAAAAGAATGAAAAAATATTCAAAGCAATCAGCTTTGATGACTTTAATTTTCAGTACAATGATAGTGAGATGGGAGGTATTGGGCTTGATCATCAAACTAAGCTCTCGGAGGGAGCTACTAATGAAGATTTCAACTTAAGTGATTTGGGAGTTGACTTATTCAAATAGTCATCTCTTCGTGGGGAGCATGATAAGCAATTTCCTGTTGACCATCTCAATCAACCCGTTAGCATGTGGGATCCGAGTGTGTTGGCTTCAAGGTATGACAAAGAACCTGTGTGGGATAAGTTTCCTTTTGATCCTGATGAAAACCAAAATATTGTCTGCATTGCAAGCTATGAGGAGGCCGAAGGAGAAGTTGTTTTTGATGAAGAAGCTTACTCTGAAGAGCTCCATGGTGATCCCTTCAAGTTGATTGCAGCCACCAAGGAGGATGTTGTTACTTCCGAAACTTTCAAATCAGCATTCAATGATTGTTCGTTTGAGTCAGGGGCTGCCATAGCCTTTGATCAAGAAGACAGTGAGGTGGATGAAGAGCTTGAAGACCTTACGGCTCTTGAAGAAGAAAGGTTTAATGTGGTTTTAGAACACAAGGATGATCTACCAATGCAAGAAGCTGATTGCAAGCTTGAGATCGAAGAAACTGTGGAGTATGTTCCTCTCCATGACACTGAACATTCTCTGTTAGTTGAGGATGAAATACAAGAAGGTTGGTACAGCTCTAAGGACAGCGATGTCACAAAACAAAGATCTGATTTTGAAAAGCAGCCAACCAGCAATTCACCATCTTCGCATTCTTATGAGTGTAAGGGCCAACCTGAGGTGTCCATTGAAGATGAAGTGCGAGCTCTATCTAGATTCGATCGCACACATAGTCTGATTGAAGGGCTTATTTGGGAGGCTCAGTTGGAAGAAAGGCGAAGAGGAGTCACGGATGAAGTTTCTCTTCCCAATTTGCAACTAATCAAAGATTCCTTGGAGACCATGAAATCCGAGTACATATGTTTAATTGAAGATAGAGATCATGCCGTTGAATCTGAAAAGAAGACCTTCAGTGTTTTCGAAGAAAGGGAGAGTATGGTTGATGAGCTCACTTTGGAGCTTAAATCAACAAAGGACAAGTTGAAAGAAACTCAGTTGGCTCTAAGAAAGGTTGAAGACCAGTTTGCTGATTCCAAACTCTTCAGGGAGCGAGAGAATGAGCAAAGAGTTGAAGAAATCAAGCAAGTAATTGGTGAGCTTGATAGTATTCGAGAGGAGTTTGATCTTGAAGGTTTCACAAGAAATTCAAAGGTTGCATGTGCAGATTTGGAACAGCAAGGTGAAAGGGATGACTTCCAAGTCTTTGACAATCCTCTCTTTGAAGTAGGAGTTGAAGCAACTTTTGCCAATACTCTCTTTGACTTGAGAAATGAGTCATGTGGTGAAGTGACCGAGCATGAGGTCAAGTATAAACCCCAGTCTATGGATGCTTTGATATCATTACTTGAGGAGGTGCCACACTTTGTGATTAATAATCTTTCAAGGCTTTTCCATAATGAATGCATAAGTGGGTTTGAGGATGAAGTCTCTACATGGGAAGTGTTGATTCGAGGAGATTTCAACATCTTCGACACCAAGGTGTTAACAAGGCAAGACTTGGTAGCTGCTGGTAACTTCATTACAGCAGCAAGAAGCGATGATTTTAGTCTTATTACTCATGAAGAAGGGAAGAAAGATGGACCAGAACTTGGTGTTTGCATGCTTTTCAATCCATCCCTTTGGTTGAACAATAATTTGGCACATATTAGTCTATTTTTGGATTTGGATTTGAGGTCATTTAATATTTCATTCTCCAATGTTGTTGAAGCTTTCATGGATAGGCTTCAAAGGTTCACTGGCGGAGGCATCAATTTCTTCAGTATGCACTTGATCCTTACTAGCACTTGGGGATGTGTTGATTTTTTTTTTCAGTATGTTGGAAATCACTTTCAGTTGGGTATCCATGCTTGGGATCCTCAATATGGGTTGATAGAGCTTATTACTTGTGGAAAGAAGAATTTTTGGAGGGATAAGGATCAAAATTTCAGTATTAATGGTGCTGTTACTTTCTTTACCAGCTCCTTGATGGTTCCATTTGTTGATGAACAAATGGATTGGAGAGAAATTTTGAGTAAGGTTCGGAAAGATGGACGATTGATTGCTCTTGAGAGTGATCCTTGGCTAAGACAAGAGCAGATTTGGAGACTCATGCTTGCTGGTTGGAGGCAGACCAGTCACCGTACATGGGGAGTTACTCTCATTCAAGAGAGTTGGTTCATTACTACTTGTCAAAGAGGTGGTATTGTTCAGTTGGAGACTACTCCAGTGTGTTTTCCTATCAATTTTGAGGTGTTATCCTGCAACACAATGCTCATCTCATACACTTACACTTGGGAATTTCTTTGGTGCTGCTGTTTTTCCTTGTGCGAGGTACTAAAATCAAATTACACTTCGCTGACTTCAGCCTTGAACAGCAGTGGTTATTTGTTCCTTCACACCTATCCCATTCTCGGAGTTCACCTTACGGAGGTCTGTGAAGCAAATTTTAATAGTTTCTTTACTAGATTGGTTCGGGATAGTGAACTTCCACATGCTTTGGCTTTTCATTCTGAGACTCTTGGATTGGTACCGTAAGAGTGATTAGAAGTCTTTATGGTGGTGTCGGTATAATTCAGTTGTTACATAGTAGCTCCATGAGGAGACATGAGTATGAGCTTGTCAAGCTCTTGCAAAGGATTGCTTTCCTCTTTGCAAGAAGATTTGAAGATGTCACATTTGCTTTCAGGGTTTCGTTCGTTCCCATGTGGAGGGCATCGTGGACATGAAATGTTGCATGATATTGATCTCAGTCCTTTAAGATCTTTCAGTTTGGGTGACATGGATGGTAACACCTTGGAGTTACAAGGAAGGGTAGTGCAACATTGGCATAATGTTTTTACTGATGTGATCAGAGTAGTGCAGCATCGGCATGGTGGGTCCTTCCTAAGATGGATTTGGAACCTGGGATCATACTTGTTTTGGTATGGATCAGTCTTAATTTTTCTAGATTTGTGGTGGTATTGCTTAAGGACAAGCAATTTTGGGAAGGGTGGACTGTAATGTCCCCATTTTTAGCACTGCACTTCTCAGTGATTGATGGCCTATTCCCGGAGTGTTGTCGGCTAGTCAAAGGAAGAATTAGGGTTTCCGACTGTTTGGTGGGTTCTCTTGAAGATTCAGGGTTCTGCTTGTTGGAGTTTGGGATTTTGGATTGTGGTTTCTTTCTGGGTTTTCAGAGAGCTTCGCAATGGTGGCGCCTGCATCGCATTCTGAGCAACTTCTCGAATTTACTATTTTTAGTAAATTCTATTTTTAGCAATGGTCCAGTCAGCATCAGCTCAGCAGGCTTTCCTCTTCTGTCAGTTTAGTTGGTAATATCGTTTTGGCCGTTTGATGCTTTTTCTGGAGGGATAAGTATTTTAATTAAAATAATGTTTTATTTTAATGTTTGAGCTGAGAGAGTTGAAGGATGGAGTCAAGGGAAGTGGATATGCAGATGACTTTGCTTATGCAATGCAGGAAATTCATGAGACAGTCAGAAAAACTTTGGCAGAAAATATTATGAAACATAAACTAAGGTGGATGAGCATAGGAAAGAAGTCCAATTCAATGTGGGAGACTTAGTGATGGTCCATTTGAACAAGGCTAGATTGCAAAAGGGAGTTCCTAATAAGTTACAGATGAAGAGGATAGGTCCCTGTCCTATCTTGGAGAAGTATGGAAACAATGCTTTCAAGGTGCAATTGCCAGATGACAGTGGACTGTCCCCTATTTTTAATATTGCAGATCTAGTGCATTACAAAGGGCCACCCCAAGATTTGGATCAGACATTCCATGAAGTCAGTCAAGATGTAGAAGGACTTAAACTGCCTACTGTCACAGTCAACCAAGTTGATAAGATCTTGGATACCAGGGTCTACAAGAGAACAAGAACCAAGGAGTACAAAGAACACCTGATCCAAAGACAAGGACAACCTGAAGTTGATGCAGTATGGATCAAGGAGGTAGAGTTTAAGAGGTTGGGCATTGATCCCAACTTACTCAATCCAAGGATGGATTGAAGTTTTCTGTTTTGGGGAGGATGGTGCAGGAGCACCTAGGCTGACCTCCACCTAGTTTGTTCACAATTTTGGCTTGTACCTGATCTTGGCCAAATCAGGATTTCAGTTTGTTTGTTTTAGACCTTAGAAGGTCTTGCTTTTGTGTGTGAAGAGTTAGTCACTAGGACTAAAATCTTCATTAGGTTATCATTAGTGATAAATTTTGCTTTGTTTACCTTAAGACAACAAATGTTAGGATATAAAGCATTAAATTTGTCATAGCCATATCTTCGTTGTTTGAAGATGCCAAGGGCAGTTTAGATGTTGGTTGCTCGAGATTAATGAGTTAGAGATCCTAAAAAGAAGGGTGATGGCAAAGTTGCAAGAATATTGCAAAATTGCATGACAACAATGAGAGGTTGCATGCAATCTAGTAGTTGTCTTGGATTCCCTTAAAATCATGGATATGGGAGCGAGCAATCTCCCCTTGAATGGTGGAAAAGACTTCAAGATGGATGAAATGGCTCGTAACAAGCAGAAGTTATGATTGTAAAAGTTTTGGTTGTGGAAAATAGAAGACAGTTTAGCAGAAATTCTGTGTTTCCTGTAAATCCCGTGTGTTTTTGCATAACAGTGATATCAAAGGCGTTGTTCTTACTGTTTTAACATTGGTTTTGTGTTCATTGTATAGTGCAGAGCAATCTTTACCTTGTTTCCAAGTTGCTTAGTATAGATTTGTTGTTCTTGGTTCATAGATTAGAGTGTAAGGTGTCTATTTTCTTTGTTTTGAAGAGTTAGGGTAATATGGCTCCCCCATAAACTCTGTCATCAGGATTTCCCTGAGACTAGTAGAATATGAAAGGGGAGCCACACAGTTGTAAATATTTAGCCTTAGGAAACAGGTGGAATGAAGCTAGCATATAGAAAACCAAACCCTAGGCGAGCTTAAGTTACCCGGTTAGGAGTTTGGTAGTGAAAATTTGAGAACTTAGGTAGGGGAAAGGTGCACTGTACGGAATCCGTACAGTCCCAGGAAGGGCAAGGCAAGGTCCTCATATGCCAATAGGGTTGAAGCAGCAAACCAAAATTTGAAGGTAGATTTGTATCAAAGACCAGTGAAACCCTAGATCTTAGGGGAATTAGCCCTTCTCTCCAAGAGTGTTGGAAACCACTGTACGATTGGGGCAGAGGTCTGACACCTTGTGGAGATTTAAAGGACTGAAAAGGGTGTCAGGAAGTGTATTTGAATTGACAGGTTGTTTGACAATTTTGAGAGAAAAAGTCAGAAAACTGACTGGTAAGGGCTACAAGGAATAGCCCTTTCCAAAGGCAACCTCTTGAGATCAGTAGGAGTGATGATTGAAGAACCTCCAAGATGGCTTCAAGTGGTTTTGAAATGCATCAAATCAGTGTTTCCAACTCCCCTGCAAGTAGCTCAAGCATGGTGTTGAAGTTAGCATCTAGACTCTTCTAGGTCTTGAAAGGAGATTAACAATTTCAAATGGTGTTGAATCTTCAAAGGTAAAGCACAAGGTTGGAAGCTCTTTGAGAAGAGTTGGAGCAGGACTAGAGCAGTCTTTTAAGCTCAACAAGAACCCTTGGTAGCAGGTTCAGGCAGGAGATAGTGGAAAGTCTTCTAGAAGGCAGTGCAAGCAACCTTTGGAGCTATCATACACCACTTTATGAAAGTCAAATTTTAATTAATTTAAATCAATCAAGTGAAATGTATGCCATCTTGAAGGAAGGCTTGGTTAAATCAAACCCTAAAAGCATCTTGAAATTAAGGCACACCTTCTGGAAGCTTCTGGAGGGTCTTCTCAAAAAGTTATAAAAGAAAGGCTTGGGTCTTCATTTTGGTATCTTTTATCTACAGTAATGTTACTCTGCCGGAATGGTATTGGTTCACTTCGAGGAATGAAGGCCTCCTAGCTTGGCTCTTCTTCTTGCTTGAAAGATAGCAACTAGTTGAGAGGTTTGAGTGTTATGGATTTGTCTTTTCAGTTATAGTTGGTTTCCTATCCTTTGTAGTTAAGTTTTATCATTTTCTATCAATTCCAGAGTTGCTGGTCATGACTGCTGAATGTATGTTTCTGCTCACAAGTCTCAAATCATAAACATTCTTGTTCTGGGTATTGTCTCATTGTGTTTCCCTGTTGGAGACACCCCTTCATGAATATTTGCTGATTTTAATATGAAGTTTTTGATTTTATAAAGCAAATTCGTCATTCCTTGAAGGCCGTACTTTCTGGAGTGCCTTGGGATTCGTGTCAGCAATTAATAACCACTTTTAGTTGCCATTTCTTATTACTAAACTAGGCGCCATCATTTTGAAGGTCTATTGCATCAAACTTGAAGTCATTTGGGTCAGTTTTGAGTGATATATGAGCAATTTAGTGGGTTACAGGCATGCTGGTTTTGTATTTCTGATTTCTGCACTGTCACATCAGATTTATTACATTCAAGTTTGTGTGGGATTTAAGAGTGGTTTCTTGATTGCATTTTGGTCTCATCATTCATAGTAAAACTTTGCAACAGATTTGAGATCATTTGGGTGAGAAATGAGAGAGTTATGAGCATTTTGACAAGGATCTGTGTTGCTGGTTATATATTTTAAGGTGCAGGTCTGTCATAATCAGATTTGAGAAATCTGCATTCTCCTTCTTGGATTGGTGTTAGGAAATCATTAAAGGCTTTGTAAAATATTCCTTCTTGTTGCAGCAATTTGAAGAGCTCTAATACTTGATCTTGCAGGCATTTAAATATTCATTGTAAGCTGAACAGTAGTACTGTCAGCATTTCTCTCAGTCTTACTTTACATTCTGTAATTGCAATTGTATTTCTTTATCTCTGCCCTATGGTAGCTCCTTTCCCACTTCGGGTCAGAATGCACATTCTGGGTGTTGAGTTACTTTCAGCATTCTCGCTTATTTCCCGTAATTGCATTGTAATTCTTAGCATCTCCGTCATATGGTAGCTCCCATTCCATCTCGGTTTGGAAAGCACATTCTTGACGTCAAGTTATTTCAGCTTATTAGTGATAGGGATCCTCTGACCATATGATCGTCCTTCGCGGGCACATTCTTGGTTAGAGTTTTTGTATAAGCATTTCAATTCAGATCCTCTAACCAATGCTCACACCTTGCCCACATCAGGATCCTGGTGTACATTCTGGTTAGAGTTGCTTCAGCATCGTTTTGGTTTAGAGCTAACCTTAACGAGTGTGTTTTGTTTGTAACTTGCAATTGAAAAAACAAAAAAATTTGGCTCGGAATATTTCATAGTGAAAACCCTTTCACATCCCCATGTCATTTGTTGTCCCTTCCAAGGCAGCGAAGCGAAGGAATCTCTCTTGGCTATTGGGGTTTATGCCTTCTGCCAAAAAAAAATTCACCTCTGACTACTGTACATGGTAGTTTAGCAGTCGGTGCCAAGGTTAAAAACTTAAAAGTGGTGGGCAACCAGGTTAAAAGTGGTGGGACAAAAAACTCTAAGTTTCTTTCTTCTCCTAAGGAGTCTTTTTCTTCAGTTGTCAAGGGCTTGGGGCTTGCAGCATCTACTTCTATGGATATTGTTTCCTTTAAATTATATGGAGACAACTCTTTAAGTTTTTTCAGGTAGAAGTCTTGGAAGGGGGAGTCTTACTATGTCAAATATGATGTGATTTGTAGATTTAATAATCACTTTTGGTCTAGTGTCCCTCATATGCAAATATGGATTGTCTTGTAACTAGAAGCCTCTCATGGAGAACAATGTAGAAATTTACCAGTGTAGGGGGTTTTCTCATAACGGTGATTGAATCCACTAAGGATAGAGATTCAAGGATAGGTTTTGGTACCAAGGAAAGAATACTCTCCTAATGAAACCATGGTATCAAAATTTCAAAATTCCAATAGGATCTTTCAAAGTAGTGCAAATATGAATTAAGGCTTCTTGACCTCTCTTCAATTTTGGATTGAACCTTTGCTTAAAGCACATTGGGAACTCCTAGGGAGATTTACGCTGTGTTACCAGTTTGGCCTTATTGCTTCAGCTAAAATCTGTCTTGCATCTTGATCCAGGTTCGGTTATGGCAAGGGTGTGTGCGGTAAAGGTTTGAAAATATGCGTTTGGGTTCAACCATTACAAATACGAGTGAATGTGTGACAAATTTTTGTGTTGTTCTGCTGCCATGATGAATCATACCAATTTCTATTATTTTTTCTGCAATTTTAAGTGTTTTGGCTGCGTCTCACCCGCTTCCCTATTTCACCCACCTGTGTGTAAGATGTTGTCCCCAATTTGCTTCACAAGAAGCAATGAGGTTATCACAGAGAAGTGACTGATATGTTTACTGAGAAACTCTTATTCAGAACTGAAACAAAGCATATTCCATACAAATGTTTACATATAAATCTTATACTCAGATCTGGTCAATTTCCAAACATATGAATGAGCTCAGAGTAACATTAGCAAGGTTGTAGGATGTCGTATATGCCCCTCTTGTCGTGAATATCAGAACATGCAAAGGTGTGGATTAGTGCACCCAACAAATAGTGATGAGGGCGATTTATGGATCAGGTTAGCACCCTTGCAGTGGTAAGTTCGAAACATACCACCAAAGTGGCGTGAGCCTATGGCTGCGCCACTATTCGCCAACTTGCCTAACACTCTCACTGAATGCCCATGAACAAATAGACCTAGTGCACCCTCCAATTGGATAATTCTATCATTGACTATATAGAGGTTTTTGTCTCTATCTGATCCACATGACTGTGCTCAAACCCATGATGATCATGAATCAAAAACCAATTCATAAATATCAACATCAAGCATAAAGTCGACCCAAAAGAGGTCAACTCAAATAGGGCCTATAATTATTTAAATTCAAAAATTATTATTTTATTATTTAATAATATAATTATTTAATATTATTTAAATATAATGACCTATTTTGGTGTTGAAAAACACCATTCTCCCACCAAGATTTGAAATCAAGACCCAGGCAAGATTGGGGCCATGACAATCCTCCCTTCTTGGAATTGCTTGCCCTCAAACAATTGCAAGCTTGTATCCATGAGTGTTGAGATGATCAACAAGTGATGAATGATATGGTCTTTGTACCCAATCTTCCACTACTCCACTCTGATGTAAACATCAGCAAGCCAATACTTGTCAAGCAACTTGTCATGATCCCAGTGAAGTAGTGCACCAAACACGTCAACACTCGGATCCCATTTCATCATACAATCACATCCAACAACTAATGGAAGTATCTCGAAGGGTTGTCAATACCAACTTTTGTTGGTGTACGTTTTATCATCCACCGAACACACAGAATAAAATGTCCAAGGACACTTTATCCTCTCTTGAACAAAATCACCGTGTATGCTAAGATTGCAAGAAGATCATATGGTGACTCCAAGGTTTCTTTTGTCAGGTCATGACATGTGGAAAAGCTCAATGGGCATTGTGATATGTTAGTAATACAGAAAGGGACTTACTCTAGGCTTGTTCAATTCACAATGAAGGTCTAGACAATGAAGCTCTATTGTTTGGATCTTGGATCAAACAAAATGAAAAAGGAGATAAGGGTTTAGAAGTTCTAATCTACTCCTAAGAATTCAAGAGACGGTAATGATTAGGTGAAACTGGAAACCACGCTTTGCTTCACCTCCCCAAGACAACTACACAAAGTGGGTGCAATCTTCAAGGGTGATTATAATTTTCATGTCTTGAACAATACTTATCCAGACTGAAGTTAAACATCCACAATCATAAGCTCAGGCTAACTTTACGCATTGAATGAAAATCATCCATTCAAAGAAAGTATGAGCAAACTTTCACCATAAATCCATACTATCAAATCTTGCATTCATCTAACATACATTCAAAACAAATTTTATTCTAATTCTAATCTATTGTTGAAGAAGATATGCAACCTTGCAAACCACTTGACAATAAAAGGGATTCAAAGCAAATCATGCATAAGAGATTTTATTATTAGAAGTAGCAATACGCAACAATCTCATACACTTTCTTCACACTTTATAGATGAGGGGTGAGCTCAATTTATAGGCTCTTTGATTACAATTCAATGGTCGAGATTACAAAATAAAACCCTAATTAGGGTTTGTCACAACCAACTACCTCTCGACCAATGAGAAAATTTCATTTGGGGACACTTGTCCTTCTACTAAATATAAACCAACAATAAAACAGAAAGTTGTAGCATGTTGATTTGGAATAGTTTGATTGGTTGGAAGATGATGAGGCGCCACCTCAGCATGTTGGATGTCTTCCTTGGTCACTTTGTTTTTCTTCCACATGCTTTCCTTAGAATATTTTTCCTTGCCGACGACTATCCTTTGTGCTTGTTTCTTCCTAGCTTTGATCTTGGATTCCTTTTGAGATTTTGATTTCTTCTTCTCACTTGCATTTGAGACCTAGAAGTCTCCCCTTGGAGTAAATGTCTAGACTTGAAGTTATTTTCTTTCCTGATTCCTTTGAAATTCCTCCTGCTTGAATTGGATTGGTGTTATTCCTTTGGATTTCCTCTCTAAATTATAGAATTTGTGTCAAGAAATTGTCTAAGTATGGAAATTTGTTTGGAACACTCTTCTTGTCACCATCTAATTATGATTGGGGGCTTGTCTTTAATTCTTCAAGGGATGAAATCCTTCAAGAAGTTGTCCTGATTACTTGAATAGGTCTGGGATTGTAGATGAAATTCCCCCAAGATGTCTGAATATTCTTTCAAGTGCCTTGAATTTGGAGAAGAATGCCTCTGTGCTTTCACCACAATGGAGGAGATTGGAATTTTCTCCGTGAAGTATTTCCCATACTAGCCAAATTCTGGCTATTCAATTTCATTTTGTAACTTAGCCAAGATTTTGGCCATCTTTATGCTCGAATAAACTATGCCTGTGGATTTTCCTCCAATTTTGAATTTGGCTTGTGCTATGTAGGGAAGATTCCATCCTTGGACAAGGATTTTATTCACTTCCTCTTTACTTTTCCTCTTTATTCTTCTTCGCTCAACACTTAGTCATTTTTTTTTGTTTCCTCTCCAAGGTATCAGCACTTAGCCAATTTTCTGAGTTTTTCTCCTTGGGAAGACTTTGAGTCTTGCTTGACAAACTCTTTTAATATGGCAGACTTTGAAGACTTCTTGGCAAGAGGTAGGCGGACTTCCCTTAATGCTTTCCATTCCATGTTTTCATTATGGCTGACTTTATGAATTTGTTTCCAAGAGGTGGCGGACTTTATGGCATCTTGGACAAGCTTCAAGGTCTAGGTCTAACTTCATGCATTTCTCTTTCCATATTCTAGGCAGACTTTGCAAACACTTGGAATTTTCCCTTTACCTTCATGGTGGACTTTATCATGCCTTTTCCAAGTTCTCTTTAGTGTCTAGGCAAAAATCAAGCCTTGAGAAAGTTGAAAATTCATGGAAAGCACAAAGACTTTAGAAGTTTCTAAAAATAGAAGGCAAGGGCGAGTAGGGAAAAATTTACTAAGTGTTTGAAACTTTCTAAGTGTCAAAACTTCTCCCTCATAGGTGGATATGCGCCCTAGAGAAGACAGGTGAGCTGAAATTTGGCTAAGTCATGAAAATTTTGAGCTCCAAATGCAAATGCGCCTAAGGCATTCAAGTACCAACTTCAAAATGCCTAAGGCATGGAAAATAAAAGCACGAGTCTCCAAATGCGCCCAAGGAGACAAGAGGTTGGGTTACAAATTTTCTAAGTCGTGAAAACTCTAAGTACACCCTTCTATATGCGCCCAAAGTAAACCAAGGCACAAAAACATGGAGCTCAACCCCTCAAATGCACCCACCATGGAGTAAGATATGGAAAATTCTCTAAGGCAAAGGAAAATGGAAGAGGACCCCTCTAAATGCACCCAAGATCCAAGAAGATGTGAAAATTTTCTAAGGCAAAGGAAAA
Organism: Sequoia sempervirens; assembly: GCA_007258455.2. Lineage (NCBI taxonomy): Eukaryota > Viridiplantae > Streptophyta > Pinopsida > Cupressales > Cupressaceae > Sequoia > Sequoia sempervirens. Next base: position 13,523 of record VDFB02323793.1, on the reverse strand, counting down.
TAAGATGACACCCCTCAATATGCGCCCAAAGAAGAAACTAGAGCAAGAAATTTTCTAAGGCATGGAAGATGAAAGCATAAGGGTCCAGATGCGCCCAAAGTGGAATGGATGGAGGTGAAAAATATTCTAAGGTGTGAACTCAAAGCAACACCCTCCATATGTGCCCAAGGTGAACAAGATGAGTAAGTTGAATGAAAATGTGTCTAAGGCATGGAAAAATGAAAGAAGACCGCCATATGTGCCCTTGAAGAAAATGAACGAATTTGTCTAAGGCAAAAATAAAACTACAACCCCCCTAAATGCGCCCAAGGAAGGGTAAGTTGAAATGAAAATTTTCCTAGGGCATTAAACATGAAGAAAGCACCAAGGAAATGCGCCCTATAGAGATGGCAAAATGCGCCCTAGAAGGGGTAGATAGATGAAATTTCCTAAGGCATAAAAGAAGAAGACCCCCTCAAATGTGCTCCAAGCAAGCTGAGAAGAGATGCAAGAATTGTCTAAGGCAATGAAAATGAAACTACAACCCCTCAAATGCACCCAAAGGAGGAGATCTCAAATGTGCCCTCAAGATGAAGAAATTTTGTCTAAGGAAAAATGAAAGCAGGACCCTTCAAATGCGCTCATGATATGATGAAGGAAGTGTGCCCAAGGGAGAGTGAGATGAGATAAAAATTTCTAAGGAATGAAAATGAAAGCTCAAGTCTCCAAATGTGCCCTAGGGGAGGAAACTTAAGAAAATATTCTAAGGTAAGGAAAAATGAAGTAGGAGGGGTCATATGTGCCAAAGAGAGGAGATCAAATAACTTCTAAGGCAGGAAATATCACACAAGGTCTCAAATGCGCCCCCATGAATGAGATGGAGGCTTGAAAAGTTTCTAAGGCACAAACTCAAAGTACAAGGGTCCGAATGCGCCTTAGGAGGAAGAAGATGGGTAAAATTTTCTAAGGCATTGAAACAAGAAGCACTAGGGGTAAAATGTGCCCTAAGAAGAGGTGGAAATTTGCCTAAGGCATGAAATGTGAAGACCTCCTAAATGCGCCCAAGGGGGAATACATGAAAGGTTTTTCTAAGGCGCGAATTCCGCAACACAGGGTGGTAAATGCGCTCTAGAAAATATGAAGTGAAACACCAAGCACACAAGGTCTCAAATGCACCTAAGGAACAAGGCACAAGATGAATGAAGTTACATGAAAATCTCCAAGGCCTCGAAGATGAAGCATAAAACACACAAGGGTGAGATGTGCCCAAATCATGAGGTCATGATGCACCCTTGAGAAGACTCTAAATGCGCCCAAGAGAAATAAGCTAGAAATTCCTCAACACAAGACAGATCAAATATGCCAACACACAAGGGGTCATATACAAGATGCTTAAATATTTCTAAGGAATTGGTGGAGATACTCCAAACACAGACATCCAAATGCGCCCTAGCACACTGATGTTAAATGTACCCATGATGAAAAGTTATGGAGGCAAAACTGGTTAGATAAAAATGAACAATTTTATCAGATCCAAATATCAATCAGACCTTGGAAATCAGAACATGGGGATTAGGTAAGTTTAGTGAATTTATACTATAAGTGTTTTGATGCTCTTCTTTTTGTTTGTTTTGCAGGGTGAATGCCAGGACCAAAGCATGATGACTTGAGGTGATGGGCAAGTACTCCAAGACAACATTACAACCTTGGAAGGGTATAAGGTTACATGTTTGAAACTCCTCCATGATGTCTCACTTGCGCCCAAACCATGAAGGGTGATGTTGGAAGAAACGGCTAAGTGTTGGAATTTCTCCACAAAGATTTAATATGCACCCAACTCAAAGAGGCAGGTGGCAAGGAAGAAATGGTCGAGTCCAAGACAAGAAAATTATCCAAGACTTCTCATCTATGCCTAAGATCAGGATGGAGGAAAAGATGAAGGCTTAAGCATTAAAGATCATCCCCAAACACTAAAATGTCCTCAAGGAGGAGGAATGAGCAAAAACTTCAATGTTAAAGAGTGAAAACAGGATGGATTGAAGAACAAAGTAGAGGAACTCTTCTCAAGTGTGAAATCCTTCGTCGGCAATGACCCAGAAAATGTTCTCCAGCATACTTCGCACAACCCAAGATGCAATGGTAGTAAGGAGGAAAATCACCATCATACAAGAGAAAGAAGTCACAATCTTGGAGATTGAGAACATGCTTGCCATCTCAGTTCACGAGGTTGAGGCAATGCTGGCCAAATTCATCGAATTTGCATTTAGAGAGAAGAGCAATGGGAACACGTTTCTAGATGAGAATCTTCAAGAAGGATAGTGGGCATTAATTTCTCATAGTGTTCAAAGGGAGAGTAGGCATTCTATGCTCATTTATTACCCACTCCTCCACTTTCTGGTAGTTTTTAGGGTAGAATCTTGACTAGGGCATATGTGGCTCAATCAGATCACTTCATTGTAATTCAATCTGAGTCGTCCGTTGGAATTGGCCAACTATAAAAGGGGCATCCCCCCTCATTTGTACATCATAGAATAGATAATAAGGAATAGAGAGATAACATAGCATAGATTGATAGGAAGAGGAAGGAAAGTTTTCAAATTGAATGCTTTGTAAGAGATTGTTGTGAACACTCCTATAATAAAAAAAGTTATCATTGCTTGTGATTTCATCTTTTGTTGTGGGTAGCTAGCAAGGTTTCTTCGTCCTTCTGATTCACGTAGAATCTTAAATTAGAGCTTAAATAAAGTAGATTTTATTTCATGCACGTAGATAATTGTGGAATGTGGTGTTTGATTTAAGCAAGCTTCTTTAATCCATACCACTAGTGGGCTCATTGATGGTGAGTTCGCCTTGCGTGGTCAACCAGAATATTGTGGACCTAACTTTGATTATGACTTACGTGTTGGTATGCGTCGTTGTGATGGTGTCTTCGTGTTGGATCATGATCTGAATACCTCTAGTTACTCCTTTGAAGATTGCACCGGTTCTGTGGAAGCTGTCCATGGTGAGGCAAAGCAGAGCCTGGTTGAAGTTTGCAAGAGTTGATCTCCACGTCCCACTCCTAGGATAGACCATAGTATTTCTAATCCCTGCAACCATTCAATTCCGCATTTTCTGGTTAGTTTACGAAACTCGAGCTTCATTGAAAATCTTCTAAGTCTGGAAAACCCCTTTCTCTTTGGTCTCCAGTTGAACTAGTAAGTCCCCCTTGAGATACTAGCAAATCACATTGAGCCAGCTAAGTCTATATTCATTGCAATCTTAGCATGCAGGAAATTTTGATCAAGAGAGGATAGAGTGATCATTGGAAACTTTATTCTGCTATTTGGTGTAGTCATAAAACACCCATCAACAGGCGAACTTCATGATCGCTCTGCCATTTTTCTTCCTTCCAAGCGGACTTCATGAAGAGTTTGACACTTTCTTCTCCAACCTTGGGTGAACTTTGCACTAGATTTGGCAAGTGCATGGGCAGATTTGGTCTTCCCTTAGACATGTCTCATTTCTCTCAAGTGGACTTAGCCAGCTTCATGTCATGTGTAGGTAGACTTCATAGTGTCTTGGACATGCTTCTTTCAAGCCAGAGCAGACTTTGCTAACACTTAGACATTTTCCTTCTTGTCTACGCAGACTTGACTTCATCTTTGACATCTCCTCATGGGAGGACTTGACTTGTGCTTTTCCATTTCATCTTGGAGCTAGGGAAGACTTCTCATTGTCTTGGAAAAGCATCATTCAAGCCAAGAGCGGACTTTGAAGTTGGCTAGACAAGTCTCATTCAAGCCAAGGGCGGACTTTGAGGTTGGCTAGACAAGTCTCATCTCCTTTAGGCAAACTTGGAAGCCTTTTTGCCATCTCACATCTTTCCTCTAGGCACTTCATGCCTTAGAAATTCTCCATCATGCTTGAGGACGGACTTTGGAGTGTCTTGGACACTTCTCCAAGCGGACTTTATAAATGTCTTTCCATGTTGCTCCCAAGTTGATGCAAACTTTAAATTTTTCTTTCCATGCTCCCTTTGGGCATGGTGGATTTTGAATACTTTTTGCCATATCCTCTTCAGTGTCTAGGTGGACTTCAGAGTCTTCTTGCCAAGATGCAAGGGCAGACTTCATTGATACCTTTCCAAGAGGTGGCGGACTTCAAAGTGAGCTTTCCAAAGGCATGGCGAACTTCCATGTACTTTTGCCATTTCCATTGCTCCTTCCAAGTGAACTTCATCTGCGCTTTGACAAGTGCATGGCTGACTTCATAAATGTTTTGCTAGATTCTAAACAAACTTGGCTTCATGCTCACCATTCCTCATCTTCCTTCTGGATCATCAAACCCGTGATTTTTCCTTTGCTTTTCTTGGTTTTTCACTAATTTTTCATTCTGGGGGCCTGAACTTTTGATTCAGGAAATGTTGACTCCATGACCTGCAAGACCCTAGCACTTTCTAAAAATTGAAATTTACTAAAAATAGAAAAAGAAAACTTTCCCTAAAAAATAGGAAGTCCGGATTGGTCCAAAAGTGCCAAAAATAGAAAAAGAAAAAAGTAAAAATCCCTAAACAATAGGAAGTGTTAGAATTAACCCAAAGCACAGGCGATCCTCGTCCTCCAGACCTTTTGAGCACTTTGATGACATCTAGTCACTGTTTTGGGCTTGAATTTTCCACATGACTCGGATGACTCTTAGAAACTCTAACTCCTCATTGTAAAAAGACTGGTGATTAGCAGTTGCAACGCGAAGGCAAAACCCTAGAATAGCAAAAACAAGGGCGGCCCCATTTGCAATGGGGCGATGTGTGAAAAGGTCACAACACCAACCAACTCCCCAACTCCCAAATATCTCCCATTGATGTGAAAAATTCCCATCAGGGATACATGAAAAGGCATATCAGTCCATCCTAGGTTGCTAATATAGATCAGAACAGCACCCCAAAATCTGAAAATCAGACTTATGATGACGCAAGAAGTGCCTCAAATGACACATGATGAGAAGGCCTCATCATTATGCCAACCCTCAATGATAAAAGGGTGATTCTCCAACCCGCCCCAACAATCATTGTCCTCCAAGCACTTCCAAGTAAATCCATGTGTAATGGTGTTAAACAATCACCACTCATCAATGCATGGAGTAGAGACCCATGAATTAAAGCTGGAACATCAATCTCTTCATGCATACATTCATTCCATGCTTCATAGCCCTACTAAAACACAAACATTTGCACCTCAAAGCCAAGTATCAAGACAATATCTCCATACCTAAGGGCTAAGATCATAAGTCAACTGTAACATGATTCATCCAAGTGTGTGCCAAACAAAAGCAGATGCATCCATGGTGTGTGCCATAAGTCTTGAGAGTAGGATAGCCTCATGCTTTATCAATGAGTCATCAATATGATGGAATTGTATCTCCTTAAGCTTTCCTTGAATGATCAATAACTCAACCAAGTCTGAGTCACCCATCTCTCCATCTACATATTAAGGCATGACACTAGCGGCTAATTCACTAGTGTGCTCCATCATGCCATCCAAATGTATGTTGTGAGCCTTCAAGTGGCTTCCAAAAGACGTGACACCAATTTCTCATAAAGAAAGTTATGTAGACAAACCAAGAATTCTGAACCATACCCCAAATCTGATTGCTCCACTTGCTTGGCCACCATACACGACTCATTCCTCTTATGACACATGATTTGAATCTTCTTTGCCTCAGTCATGACTTGCTCTACTATTTTGGTCCTCTTGTGTCTTGGACACAAATAAGATCCCATGTTTGTCTCCCAAATGAGTGCCAACAATATAAGAAGACTTCTTACTTTCATCCTCATGAGTAGGAGTTGACAACTCAAGACTAAGCAAAACCCAAAGACTATTGTTCCAAAACAGAAAATCAAAAGAGCTATCATACCTTCCCATGGCTATCATACCTTCCCATGGTGCCTTCAAATGCCACAAATTTCTCCTTCCTCATTACTTCCTACTCCCCAACAAGTGTCGGTCCAATATGAGTTTCCCCATGGGAATTATGAGCCTTAAGGGTGATCTTGGCTGTCATAACATGATAATGTGAAGATAAGGGACCACTGTCATCCATCAGAAAATCAAGCCTTCCCACGTGCTCTAGTGTGATGTCTTTCCCAATTCCAATCATCACTCCTTCCATAAGGGAATGGTTATCAACAAGTGCAGGTCCACGAGATGTCTCCAGGTGCAAATCATGTGTTACAAACTCATTCCCATGGCTGAAAACAATGTCTCCATCATAGAGTCCTTTAAGACCTTCCTCCATGTCTCCACTTTTTGCCCCCTTCCGGTTGCCATGTTTTTCATTGGATGTGATTGCCATAGAAACTTGAAATTCCATTAGCTGTGATGAAGAGTGTGCCAAGCTCAACTCCCAACAAAGCTCATCCACATGCTCTTCCAATTCTCCAAGAGCCCTTTGAGTGCTCACCAAGGAATCCATAGTGCTCTCCACTTCATCTTCCTTTCATCTCAAGGCATCAACATAAATCTCGTCAAGTGTGAGGAGATGATCCCTATCCACAAGTAAGTGTAGGTAGTTTGACTTCATTACCACTAAAGCCTCTTGGAATTTGTGCAAATCATCAAGAGATATACCTCCTCCAAGTCCTTCATGTCCACTTAGAGCCTTCCAACATAAGTCTGCCATAATCTTATGAATGTCATCAAAGTGAGTTAGGACTATCATTCACCTTCAATAGCGTTTCCAAGGGGTGTGACTTATGAGACCAAAAATCTCCATGCAACATTTATGTTTTTCCTTCAACATCACCTTCATAAATCTGATCACTCATTGCTGATTTGATATATCCCATGACAGCATGCCCGTAATTCCTTGTGGTCATTATGAAGACACCTGTACTCCTCATTGGATGATGTAAGAAGTGAATCCTCATCCTACTAAAAACATGTGGGGAAAACTCCATCCTCTTCACTAGCTCTCAACATCATGGGTTCATCCTTGCATGTGAGTCCCTTTGTTTCAGAGCCACAAGAGGGTGTCATATCCACAACAAACCATACATTATCAAACTATAGGATCTTCTCACTAGGCCATCCCTTAGTCTTTATGATCAGCTCTTCAAGACAATGTTTCTCAAGCAACTCCGATAGGTAGCTATCAAATGTGATCATGAGCATGTAACAAGGACTATTGAACTCACTAGGGAATGTCATACCTTGTATGTAGCTTTGTCCAATGAACAACCTCTTGTGCATACTCTCATAACTGAAATCTTGTTCACCCATAGGCTGATCAATGACAGCTGATTTACAACTTCTCACAATGGCATAACTCTTACACGCTTTTCCAAATATTGTTGGTCATCCTCATAAGGTTTGATTCCTTCCATACCTTCTATACCTGAAAAGTAGGTGGGACCGTGGGTGTCTCTTGGCTATCATCAACAATCATCGGTGCATCTTCAACACACACTCTTGGCTCTTCTTCAAGAAAATGTTCCATAGGCAAGGTTTGCTCTATCATGTCTTCATCACTATTTGACTATTCTTCCACTTCCTTTCTCCTCATGTACTACCTATCCAAAGAAACGAATCATTCAAGGTTCGTGGGATGATCAAAGGGCAGCGAATCGTTGCCTTGATCGACACTGGAGCAACACATAACTTCATTGATGAAGTTGTGATAGCAAAGAAGGGGCTGTAGATAGAGGAGTTTGAAGGCTTCAAGGTCATGGTTGCCGATGGATTCCATATTTCTTGCACCAAGAAAATCTCGAACATGACCATGCAATTGGGAAACTACAAAGTGAAGGATGACTTCTATGTAGTCCACATTGGAGATACTGATGCCGTTCTAGGCATTCAATGGTTGTGTTCTCATGGAGAGATCTCTTTGAATCTGCAGACTATGGAGCTCAAGTTTCAATCCGATGGGAAGAAGATAGTTCTAAGAGGAATGTCCAATGGGGGCCCTCGGGTTGTGTCATTCAAAAGAATGGCAAAGCTGATCCGTCACGGTCAAGTTGAGTGGGTTGCACAGTGCATGATCCTTCCTACTAGTCCGGTTGAGACTAAAAGAGACCATCCTCCTGATGTTCAGTCTCTACTCACGAAGAAGAGCAAAATCTTTGCAGATTTTCCTCCTGGACCACCACCTGAATGGGGTTCAGAACATATCATAGAGCTCAAGGAAGGAGCTAAACCGGTAATTACAACTCCATATCGGTACCCGAAGAGGCAAAAGGATGAGATTGAGAAGAATATTCAAGAACTCTTGGAGATGGGTTTCATTCGCCCAAGCAAGAGCCCCTTTGCATCTGCAGTGGTTCTTGTGAAGAAGAAGGATGGTACCATGCGCATGTGTGTGGACTATTGTGCTTTGAATCAAAGTACAATCAAAAACTGCTACCCCATTTCCAGGATAGATGAGCTCATTGATGAGCTACATGGGGCCAAGTTTTTCTCGAAGATCGATTTGAGATCGGGTTACCATCAGATTCGGATGAGAGGATCTGATGTGGAGAAGACAGCTTTCAGATGTCATTATGGCCTTTCAAATTTTTAGTCATGCCATTTGGGTTGACTAACGCTCCAGCTACCTTCCAATCTTGCATGAACCGAGTTTTTCAGAATCAGTTAAGGAGGTTTGTGTTGATATTTTTTGATGACATTTTGATTTACAGCAAGACTTGGGAAGATCATCTGAAGCACTTGGAGGAAGTGCTTAGCATCTTGGAATCTGAGAGTTTGTTCGCAAAAGCATCCAAATGTGAATTTGGAATGGAGGAGTTACTGTACCTTGGCCACATAATCAGTGCCGAGGGAGTGAAGGTGGATCCAGAAAAGATCAAAGCAGTAGTTAATTGGCCACCCCCTGAGAACTTGACTCAGTTGAAAGGTTTTCTGGGTCTTTGTGGATTTTATCAGAGATTTGTAAAGGGCTACTCACAGAATGCTGCTCCCCTTACTGATCTCACCAAAAAGGGAGCCTTTTGTTGGTCAGAAAAGGGTCAAATTGTTTTTGACAAGTTTAAGAAGATCATGAGCTCGTGTCCGGTTCTGGCTATTATGGATTTCTCCAAGCCATTCGAGCTGCAATGTGATGCATCTGGTGAAGGAGTTGGGGCTGTCCTGATGCAAGACAAACACCCTATTGTGTTTGAGAGCAGAAAACTAAGGGGTGTTGAAAAAACATATTCAATCTATGATAAGGAAATGCTTGCCATTATGCATGCATTAGCCAAGTTCAGGCAGTACTTGGTAGGAAACAAGTTCGTGGTCAAGACTGATCACAATACCCTCAAGCATTTCATGCATCAGAAGGATTTGAACGGGAGGCAACAAAATTGGGTGAGTAAGCTTCAAGATTACGACTTTGACATTGAATATGTCAAAGGGAAAAATAATATAGTAGCTGATGCTCTGTCTAGGAGACCCCATCTTAGCTCATTGTGCGAGCTTACTGCAGATTGGAGAGACATGTTGCTTGCTGATTATGCCAAAAATCAGTTTGCAACCAGCATTATTGAGGGTACTTGTCAGGATGACAGGTACAAGGTGATTGAGGGATTGATACACTATAAGGGAAGAATCTTTCTAGTGGCTGATTCTAAGCTTAAGAAGAAGATTCTTTTGACATTTCATGATATTCCAGTTGCTGGTCACCAAGGATTTTTCAAGACATATAGGAAGATCCGAGAAAGATTTTCTTGGAAAGGGTTGAAAGGAGAAGTACAACGTTACATTCAGGAGTGTCCTATTTGTCAAGTGAATAAGAATGAGCATACATTACCAGCCGGTTTGCTGCAACCACTCCCTATTCCCAATCAAAAATGGGAAAGCGTTTCGATGGATTTCATCATAGGGTTGCCCAAGGCCCAAGGGAAGGATTGTATTTATGTGGTAGTGGACAGGCTAACCAAATTTGCTCATTTTTTTGCCATTACCAGCTCTTTTTCAGCGGCACAAATTGCAGATCTATTTTTTCGTGAGGTGTTTAGGCTGCATGGATTGCCAAAAAACATTGTGAGTGATAGGGACAGCATGTTCCTAAGTACTTTCTGGCAAGAGGTCTTCAGAATGAGTGGTATTGTGCTCACTCCAAGCACTAGTTACCATCCCCAAGCAGATGGACAAACAGAAGTAGTGAACAAGTGGTTGGAAGGCTACTTGAGAAACTATGTGTTAGAGCAGCAAAGAGCTTGGGTTAAGTGGCTTCACATAGGGGAGTACTGTTATAATTCTTCCTTTCATATGTCGATTAAGATGTCTCCTTTCTTGGCTCTCTATGGGTATGAAGCACCTAGCTTTTCCGATTTGGTGTTTGGTGATAGTAAAGCACCTCAAGCCAAGGACTTGTTGCAGCAAAGTCAAGACATCATGAAATCTTTGAAGAATAATCTGCAGATTGCACAGAATCAGCAGAAGATGTATGCTGATCAGAGACGTGTTGAGCGTTCTTTCAAGGTTGGGGATATGGTTTATCTCCAATTTCAGCTTTACAGACAGTCTACTCTCAAGAAGAGTGGAGCTGAGAAGCTCAAACCTTGCTTCTATGGGCCATTCAGGGTCATCAGAAAAGTTGGGGCAGTAGCTTATGAGTTGGAGCTACCTTCTGACAACAGAGTGCATAATGTCTTCCATGTGTCTCACCTCAAGAAGGCACTTGGAAATAATGTAGTTGCTTCATCACAGTTGCCACCTTTGGATGAAGGACAGTTGGTTCTAATTCCAGAGGAGATACTTGACTTCAGAGAACGTTCTTTGAGGAAAAGAACAATCCGAGAATACTTGGTGAAGTGAAAAAATTTGCCTTTGGAGGATGCAACTTGGGAGAATGAGGAGGTTCTGCAGCATCCAGGGTTGCAATTGCTTGAGGACAAGCAATCTTGGGGAGGGCGGACTGTAATGTCCCCATCTCAAGCCTGACCTTTTCAGTGACCGTTGGCCTATTTCGGAGACCCGTAGGCTAGTCAGAAGGTAAAATTAGGGTTTCCTATTTTTAAGGATGTCCTTTCTCGGAGTTGGTGGATTCAATGGCGGATTCTTTCTGGGTTTTCAGAGATCTTTGCAGTGGTATGTTCGTCTCGGCATTCTGAGCATCTTCAGGAATTTACTATTTTTAGTAAATTCTATTTCTGGCAGTTTTCAGATGGGTTCAGCATGGTTGACTTCCTACTTCAGTTTGGTCAGTTGACTTGGTCATTATTGGCTTTAGGGAACAATTGGAGAGATAAGTTGAGCTATTTAATTAAAAGTCACGTTTTAATATTATATTCGAACGTTGACCCCTTGGCCTAGCCTATTGACTTTATGTTGTTTTGAAAAGTGGTCTTTTTTAGGGTGGCGCCTTCATTAAAGATTATTTTATATTTTATATTTTACCCAAAGTCAAAACAAGTTATAAAATGGACGCATTTATTAAAGTATTGATTTTAATTAAAAAGTCAATATTGAGCTTGAAGGAAATGGACGCCATCTTTGAAAGAGATTAGGGTTTTTGACTTGAAGAGGAGTTTAGGGTTTCAAGAAGTCAACGAGAGATTATAAAAGGAAGACTTTGATCATCATTTGGCATCTTTTGTCTACAGTATCGTTATGCTACCGGTTTGGCTCTGGAACTGCTTCGAGGAATGAAGGCCTCCTAGCTCGGGCATCACTTCTTGCTTGCAACATAGCAACTAGTGGTGATTCAATCTAGTTTGTGAGTTTTTCTTGGAATTTGTGCATTGTAATCAGCATTGTAGATTAGTAGTTTCTGGTTTTGCATATTAGTGGATTTCTAGATATTGCATTGTTGCTACAGCAGATCCTTGTTTTTAATCATAAGTCAAAAAATACAAAAAAGATTGTTCTGGGTGTTGTCTATATTCCATTGTCTGGGGAGGGCGAATCACTAGTTTAAGTTTCAGAATTTTTAGTTAAGTTTTGGATTTTTAGAGAGAGGTCAAACTTTTCAGATTGGGTAGTACCTTTTGAGACTGTCTTGGTATTCGTGCAAATTAAATCTGAGTCATTTTGATCAGTCTTAGTGTCTTGTATTGGTCGCCTATGTCCTTAGAGTGCATTGCAATTTATTCTATATCAATCGGATGCTCCTTGAGGAAGTTATGAACATTTCTTTGAGTTTGTAAGCTGCTGTTTATTCATTAAAAGTGCAGATTTGTAACAGAAACCAGAATTAGTATCTTGATCCTTGGGAGTGTTATTGTTTGGCACTTCTGTATACCTTGGAATTCCTACTGCTCTAAATGTGCAAATCTAACTAAGAATGCAAGAATAACAAAATACCAAGGACACCTCAAGATTAGCCAAAAGAGTGGTTCAACCAAAACGAATGCAAACAAGATAAAACACAAACACTTTTACCTCCCTTGTTGTTGATACCTCTTTGATTGGCCCTTGCTTGGATTGGTTGTGTGCTCCTTAGATGATGGATTGAGTGACTATATGCAAGATTCAATATGCAAGATGATGAACAAAGATGGTTGAATGATTGAAAAGGCTTGAGGATTCAAATGGACAGCATGTAGCTATCAAAATGCAAGTGTTGGAAATGCCCTTGAGAAGGGGGTATTTATAGGAGATTTTGAATTCTCTAGAGAATTCAAGGGTCAAGATTGATCCAACAAGGTCAAGATGAAGGGCTATGGTGGGTTGAGAACCCACAAGCCCTCACATCTTGACATGTGGAGGGTGAAGTGGACAAGAGGGCATGAGGTGGAGATGAGTTGTCAAAAAGGTACATGAGGGGGAAAAGGACATGCACCTTGGGGGATGAGAGGATTTCCACAAAAAGGGATTTCTTGTCCCCAAGTGGGAGTGAAAGAAAGGGACATTTGAGAATTTTAAAATTCACAAAATCTATAGGAAAAGAAGGTGGTTGGGGGATAAATGTGGACAAAATTCACATTCCTAAGGTGATCTGAGGGTAAGGTGGGCTCCTAAAAAGGTGGGACTTGGTCACATGTGGGGTGTATGGAGTCAAGGTTCTAGAAAACTAAGGAGGAATGGAATGTGGTTAAAAATTCACATTTTAAAGGAGGGGGAATCAGAAATAAATGTGAATTAAAATTCACATAGGAAAGGGATCAATATCGAGAAAGGAAAATGGAAGAATTGACCAAGGGTGGTTGCTAGGTAGCTAATGAGACTTTGGTTAAAGGTTATTCTAAATATTGGATTAGGCTAGTGTGAGGAGAGAGAGATTAGAGGCAAGTGGCAAATGCTGGGAGGATGTGACAAGGAGAGTGTTAGAGAATTTTAGATTGATTTTTAAAATCAAAAAGAGGAGAAGAATGACTAAATTAAATAAATTAGTGTGCATTTATTTATTTAGAAGGGAAATAAGGTAAGAAGTCAAAGTATTAATTATTAAATTAAATGCACTTTGGTATAAGAGACAAAGGGTGTAATATTAATTTAATAAATTAATATTAATATGATAGACGTAAATGCAATAAATTTAATCATATGGAAGTGATTAAATTTACGTGTCTACATTTTGCCCCTCTTCGAAATATTGTTGAAATAACAATGTTTCGAAGAAAATTGAATGTTCATGGATGA